>JACXGI010007025.1:0-14505 GCA_016801175.1 Esox masquinongy
TGTGGCATGTAAACATGAACCATTGATCTGGCAGGGGAGAAGTGGCAGGGAGTTGTATAAATCTGCGTGCTGATGAGGTGACTGGGGACAGGTGTGTGATTTGGTGATTGGTGACAGGTGTGTGCTTTGGTGTGCACTGAGACTCAAGGGCGCGGGCGCCCTCTGCTGCGCGCTCGCGGAGGCGGGGACGTGACACATGGGGGCCATACACATTACAGAGTCACATTATAAGTTGCCGTGATAAAATTCACACAAGTTGGAACAGCCTGTGATTTCAGTTGTTTACTTCGATTTTCGGTGTGAGTTTGAATCTAGCCCTCAATAAGTTTGTGATTTTGGTTTCCAGTGACCACTGTTACGTCATTTCGTTCTAAATGAATTACACAATGTACAGTAAAGATTTTGATATTTAATATATTTCCTTCATCAATACCCGATGTGTGATTTAAGTGTACCCTTAACTTTTTTGAGCAGTGTACATTAACACCAAGCACATAGGGAGACACCACTAAACTACATTAAAACCAGGCACATAGGGAGACACCACTAAACTACATTAAAACCAAGCACATAGGGTGACACCACTAAACTACATTAAAACCAGCACATAGGGAGACAGCACTAAACTACATTAAAACCAGCACATGGAGAGACAGCACTAAACTATATTAAAACCAGCACATGGAGAGACAGCACTAAACTATATTAAAACCAGCACATAGGGAGACACACAACAGAGTATGACTACAGGGCATGATAACAGCATACATGATAAAAAAACATAGAACATGCCAGCAGAGAATATAAAAGCAAAACAGCTGGACACAGACATGTTTAGACAATTGCCAAAGAGACAACAGGACAACACTGTAGAACTACAATGAACAAGCACATCACGTGAAGCAGTTACAGGTGTCTGTGAATGTGTTTTTACAAGTGGGAATGTTGAAAAATGTAGATCGTTTTAGACAGAAAGATGTTTGCTTAAGAGATTTTTAACAGGATGTGACTAGCAGATCAGGTGCTCTATCTGGGGGAGGAGGGGTGAAGTAGACATCTCAGACAGGGAGGGATTTTAATTTGTTTAACACTATTTCTGATAATAAATAAGTCCATACATGTTATTTCATAGGTTTGATCTCTTTACTAATATCTACAATGTAGAAAATTGTAGAAATAAAGACAAACCCTTCAATGAGTAGGCATGTCACAACTTTTGACTGGTACTGAATTTGAATTCTTGTCATTCGGTTGATCCATCCTCTGTTGTCTCCCATCACATCAATTGAACACTGTTGCTGATTGATATTCACCAATAGCCTCATGGTGACCTGCCCTAATGTTATGAAATTTCTCTGTCACACTATCCTCCAACTTAAGTCATTGAATGAACTGTATCATCACTGTGTCTGTGGGGTTTAATGGATGATCCAGAACACAATGATGAACCTCACCATAATAAAGACAAACTAAATGTCTTATTTGTTATTGTCAGACATCTCCAAATTAATCCCTTGTGATCCAGCCTTGTTACACAGGTCTTTTGACAGTTCTTTTCTGCACCCCATGGCTCAGTATCTAGCCTGCTCAGTGCATCCACCTGAGAGCTAACAAACTCATTGACTGTTTATGCACGGATGCTAATTGCAATTTAAAAAGCCACAGGTGTGGGAAATTCACCTTTAATTGGCATTTTCACCTGTGTATGTCACCTTGTGTGTAACAAGGCCAAACATTCAAGGGTATGAAAACTTTTGATCAGGGCCATTTGGGTGATTTTTGTTATCATTATGATTTAAAATGGAGCCAAACAACTATGTAATAATAAATGGCTTCATATGATCACTATCCTTAAATTAAAGACCGTTTTTTTGCATAATCAGTAATATTTTCAAAATCAATGCCAAAATTTTAAAATTTCTGCCAGGGTAAGCAAACTTATGAGCACAACTGTACTTTGGAAGCATGCGTTTCAGATATTAGGAAGTGGATGACAGAGAACTTCTTGCTTTTAAACAGAAATGCTTGTTTTAGGACCCAAGAAACAAAGAGTTTTGTTGGCAGATCTCACTGTGAACCTCAACGGCTGTATGGTCGTATTCCAAAAAACTGTAAGAAATCTCTGCGTTACCCTCAATCCTGACTTCTCCTCTGATGAGCATATAAAATATATCTCAAGAGTTGCTTATTTTCATCTTCGGAACATTGCAAAAATCAGAAACCTTTTATCAAATCTAATGCAGAAAAACTAATCTATTCTTTTGTTGCTTCTAGATTAGATTACTGCAATACTCTTCTTTCCGGATACCCTAAAAAATCAATAAATAAACTTCAATTAGTGCTGCACAGGGCTGCCAGAATCCTAACTAGAACTAAAAAAAATTAACACTACTCCAGTACTAGCCTCTTTACACTGGCTGCCTGTTAGGGTCAAGGCTGATTTTAAGGTTTTATTGTTAACCTATAAAGCAATACATGGACTTGCTTTTACTTACGTCGCTGAAATGATCCAGCCATACACACCTACACGTAACCTTAGATCACAAGATGCAGGACTACTAATTGTACCTAGAATTTCTAAACAAACAGCCAGAGGCAGAGCTCTCTCTCATAGAGCTCCATTTCTGTGGAAAGACCTGCCAACTAAGGTTCGATGTGCAGACTCGGTGCAAACGTTCAAGTGTCTAATAAAGACTCATCTCTTCAGCGTGGTCTATTGTTATGTACAGTCTGGCCCAGGGGTGTGAAGGTGACCAGAAAGGCTTGGTACTGTCCACCCTTGCTGTCTTGCCAGGTGAGCTCTCATCGCCACTGGGATGCTCTCCCTCCACTGCCATTCGGGGGCGGAGTCACTGGCTTGTTGTTGTCTCTCTGTTGTGCCAATTGGCAATTGGGTTAAACTCTGCTGGCAATACTCGGCCCTCATTTCAGGTTGGTTGTGGTTGGTGGGTGTCCCTTTGGTTGATGTTTGGCAATATGTGTGCATTGATTTCCTGCCTGTTGGGCCCTGTATTCTATATCATTTATTCCATTTTTTTATTCTATGCTGTATTATACATTAAAATCTAAGTTCTCTGAGGAAATATAAACAAGTTAAACTCTAATCTATTATATTGTATTTGATTTCATGTCATCATGGCAACGAAACATGTGTCTTTGGCTGTTGTGGGATGGATGGGGCTGTGGAGAGGATCCAATGCTTCCTTCTGTTCTGTTGCTGGTGTTGAACCTCCATATCAGGATGAATGGGCTGCATGCTTTCGTGTGGATGGGCATGCTGGGATGAACTTTGTTGTATTCCACATGGCTGCCAACTTTGACCGCATGTCAGTGGAGCGGATCATCTTGTATATACCTGCAAATACTGTACATTCTGTACTGTATTTAAATACTGTACATTGGTGTTAGAATACTAGTGATAGTACATAATCCTCCCTTCAAGAATGACAGGATTAACTAAGTGTAGGCTATAAAGACATTTTGTAAAACAACCACTCTGGAAACATGGACATCATGACGGAAGAGATGAGTAATGTCTTTTCAGTAGAAGTTTGAACAGGCAAGTCTTATGCAAAAAAATAAACAGTCACATTAATATGTCAATCAAATTTAATTTTGTCAAGGCCTTTTTACATCAGACATTTCACAAAGTTCTTATACAGCAGTAATGTTGTACTTATGTGTAAAAGACCTTCATGTTCAGCTAGTGTAGTAAAATCTGGTAAAAGGATTAGACAATTGGAAATGACCTTAATGTTAACACAGATATAACATGGCTGAGCAAGCTAGCAAAGTGCTAATCGAAACTAACAAACAGCTAACAGGAACTAGCTCATTGCTAACCCTTACAGTGCAACAATTGCAAAGTTCCTAAACAATACAGTTACAAAATTCAATAATATTAATCCTAGGGATATTGTCAGGAGTGTTGTTTATGAAAATAAAATGTCCATACAGTACTGTAACAAATTTGATTTTTTTTTTCAAAGGAAGGTACCACCATCATGGCATTTTACATTCAACATGCGTTTTCTGTCTAGTTCATACTTTTCCAACTCTCTACATATACTTTGACAGGCAAGTATCAAAATGTCCAATGTACGTTTGTACATTACCGACCTGAAAAACAGGATTAATGTTCAGAAAGAAAACATGGCTTTTCCTTCAAGAGTTACGAGAATGCGCAGGTGTTTGTTTGGATCAAATTCAGTCCCAACGCAAAGCGACCACGTCTCTCTGCCCCCTACTGGCCAACCATAGTAAGTGTCCTTTAATATATGTTATGTATCCCCATTTCAAACAATACATAACCTTAAATGCGACCATAAATTTTGTGCGCGTCACACCTATATAAAGACGCAAGTAGCCAGCCTACTTTAGTAATAATGGTTGCCGCACTGTAATCATCTTAACAAATTGATTATCTTACGAATAATGTATATTACTTAGCCTATTCATGCAAACAACTAACTACATGAATGCATGTCCTGCATCAACATTAAACAATTACATATGTATTATGTCTGACTCTGAATATGACCAGGAAGAACACTTTTTCTGGGGGATAGAACCTTACTTGTTCGAATCAGAATACACAGAGGATGAATTGTCCGAACTAGAGGCTAGAACAGCAGCTGACGATGGGGGAGATTGTGAACCAGTTAATCCCCAACCCTTGCCCAGAATATCCGGAGGATGGTGGTGTAGCTATGGATCGTGTAATCTAATATGGATTGTGCAATCTAGTAATTTGGGGAGGCATTGAATAGAATCAGAAAGACTTTTATTGCCAAGCAAGTTTCACAACAAACATGGATTTTTTATTGGCCATTGGTGCAACAATTTATACATGAGGAATAAGGGAAATAAAAACAAATAAGAACAGTGGACTGAGCATAAAAATAGTAGACGGTGCACTAATAAATAAGAAAAAAACAACTAAAAAATAAATGTAAGGTGCAAGATTGTGTGTGAGTGGGGAGGGGTTATAGATCTCTCCAGTTGAGGGTTGTGTGTGTATATGGGGAGGGGTTATAGATTTGTCCATTTGAGGGTTGTGTGTGTATGTTGGGAGCAGGCTATAGTCAGTTCTCTTCCGGGGGCATGTTTATGAGGCCTACTGCTGTAGGAAAGAAACTGTTCTTGTGGTGAGAGGTTTTGGTCCTGATAGACCTTTGCCTTCTGCCAGAGGTGAGATCTCTGAATAGTCTATTTCCAGGGTGAGAGGGCTCAGCCCCAATCATTGCCGCTCGCCTCCGCGGCCTGGAGGAGTGTAGGTCATGTAGAGACGGCAGATTGCAGCCAATCACACTCTGTAGAGTGGTTGATGCGCTGCAGCCTGCCCTTGTCTTTGTCATAATGATCACACACAAACATTCCAGATGCTTTTATGCCCTTTCAGGTACTTTAATGGGCATTAGAATATTTCAAATCAATGCTGGCTTACATTTTTTTAATATAAATTACTGCCATACTTGCCATTTCTATAAAATATTCAATACTACTACCAAGATTTCTGCTAATTTACAGTACTCTTTTTAAACTGCTGCTATGTACAGTGTTATGTAGATTATCATTTTATCCTCTTGATATATATTGTTTTGCTGTGTGTAATTTTTTCTTAATTCTCACTACGTAGTTGTAGTGTGCTATGCCACCATTCATAAGCTTATTGCACTCATATGTATCTATAATATTCAATAACTCTACCAATTGCTGCTAGGTCACACTGTTATGTATATTACTGCCATACTTGCCATATCTAAATGTTCAATAATACTACCCAGATTGCTGCTATATCAGTAATACTACCCAGATTGCTGCTATATCAATAATACTACCCAGATTCCTGCTAGTTTACATTACTTTTTTTAAAATTGCTGCTAGTGTACAGTGTTGTGTATTGTTGCTTCATTTTATTATTATTTTCTGTTTAGCTATATTTTTGCTTATATACTCATCTTCTTAACTATCACTACGTAGTTTGTCAGGTGCCATGTCATAAGAATTTCATTGTGCAGGATGACGCTGTGTTGTTCACTGCATTTGACAAATAAACCTTGAAACTTGAAACAGGAGCAGGCGGACTGCGGGACTCAACCATTTTACGGGGAAGGGGGAACTCAAAGATATTGAAACGAGTTACCATAGAGATAAACAAACTAAAGTTGAAAAAATATAATACCATTAAAAAAATGTAATATGAATACATTATAGCAGACACTCCTGACAACTGGGGTGAGAAGTGAGGTACCAAGACATTTTTTTTAGGGTGGTAGGTGCCACCCCTTGCCAATGATGGGGAAGCATTAGTTTTCATTGTCACTTACATTACATAATAGGATGGGGAAAAATATAGTTTAAAAAGAACCACTTGGGGCAAATAAAACTTGTGCTCTAAACTTAACTTGTTGATGCATATAATCACATATGTTATCAGAACACAAACTGTACCAAGTTGACAAATGTTGCCATAATGCTTTGACAACAATGAAAATCAAAGCAAAAGCCAAATACAAAATAAATAAATCAGCATACATAAAAGCATGAATAAAAACACAACAGACATTGTTACTAATGATGTAAGAAAAGATGTGTGGTGTGGTAGTTTGAAGCTAGCCCCCCCCCAAAAATAAAAAAAATAAAAAGAAGAATCCATAGCTATCCTTTGCACCAGCAATGTTAGTTGCAATTCCTAGCTGGCAAGCTTCCACTAGGATGTTGTGGGGTCTCTAAAAAGATGATTAGCTACTCTAGCTAGCTGTATCAACAGTACACACAACATAGAACACAAGTATGTTGCGTTAATTGCACAACTATAAATAGTACCTTGCCAATAATTCCTATTGAATTAAAATACTGCCGTATACACTATACACTTGTGCAGTGAATTATTGATAATACATTTTAATTGTCTCTCACCTGGCTGATGTTCACTTCTGCTTCTGTCTTTTATCAGGTACTTTTGAATATCCATCTGTTAATTTTTATTGAGGAGAGATATTTTTTTGGTTTTTCAATAATACATATTTTGTCACTTATTGACAACCCTAAAAGTAACAAGGCATCTTGTATAAACAGTTTATTTAGAGAACAAGCAATGACATTTCAGTTGATTTACAGAAATATTGGAAGAAAATAAACTCCAAATAATAATATTTAAGTAAAGAACTCATTAAACATCAATAAATCACTTTATTAATGCCCAGCATGAAAAGACAGTGCACATCATTTTAAGCTAGTACACTACCTAGCTTGTGCACATGCAGGCAGCTAGCATGCTCGTCATTCAAATGGCTAGCAACCAATTGTTCGGTTAATTTGAAATACATGAACAATAGTGTAAATATAAACATGATCTCTAATGAGTTGGATTATATTAATAGTGATCATGACAAATATGTATAAAACACACAAACAGGTTGCAAACGTTCAGTCTACTGAAAACATCCTTGCTGTTTTGGCGCTAAACTAGTTCTAAAATGATTGACGTGTTTCATGGCTTGTACAGAGACAAAGATATTAGAATACTATACAGTTGCAGCTACAGGAACCAAGGGAGCGGGGCTTTGCGAAGGTTCCGACTCTTTATTTTGAGGCGAGTCTGGTGTACTGATTATGAGCCTCATAATACGAGGGCTGAGGACTCATTATCTCCAGTCACTGCATTTAAAACTCCCTTGAATAAAGCGACAAAAGTTCACTCACCTGACGGACTAGTGATTCTAAAATTGGACTCACCCGAAATGTAAATTACTTACCTTAGGTTAGCGGGCAAGCCTAATTTCCAGCCCTGGGCACTGCTGCGCATGTTTACTAAATATACTATACAAAATGTTATATTCTTGCAATAGCAGTAGCCATTTGTTATAGTTAAGATATGTCTAATATGAAATTATGTATCAAAGCAATATACTGAATATTTTCCCTAAATTCTTAAGTTGCATATACTGCATAATACTTAGGAAACTCCCAACATATTATTAGTAAGACATTACACTGTCCATTTTCAGTAGCTGGAATTGTATAAATAAAGTGGACATAACCAACAATAGAATGATATGCCACCATTGAATTTCAACTTGCCACTCTTCTTGCCACTATTCTACCACCACATGCTCCCCATAGTTGTCCAGAGAGTTTAAAAACTTGATTTCAGTTCCCTGTGTTTTATTTTTAATGAGTCAATTTTAATGAGTCAATATTGTAGGTTGATGATCTAACAGCAAAATTAAACACAATTTACAGGTGTGCAAGAACTGGTGTGTGTGAGAAATAGGATCTCAGTCCAACAAATATTTTAATATTAATCTTATATCCTGCCGGCGACATTGTTTTTCAAATGTTTTACTCAAAAGTAGTTTTTTGCCAATATAAGTAAACTTCAATTATACTTTTAGACACCACTAATGGCCAATTGTATTTTATTTATTAAACATTTCAGACTGTGGTCAAATGTAAGTGTTCTTGAACATTCAGTATGAATTAATGCTTAGTTATATTATAGTTACATTATTTAAATCAAATGGTTATGGATTCTTTGTCAGAGTCATCTGGCATAATTTTAATGGGTAGCATTTTACATACTTTTTGTTGCTGTGTTATATGATACCCGCTCCTCAACATGTACTGTTCAAAACTAAGCTGTTTAACAGCTTTGAATAATTTCAGAGGACATGCTCACTTCGCTAAAGAAATGGGGAGACACACCCCCCTTGACAACTTTGGGGGCTGAATACGTAATTTTCTCAAGACCTAAGAAAACATAGTGTCACATTGCCATTGAGAAATAATAGGGGGCTGAACAGATTTCCAGTTCAGGAGAATCCTGCGTCGAGCCAGTAGGGAAGTAAAAGCCATAGTTTTTAAGGACAGGGCACAGGGGATAAATGTCACACGGAGAGACATGACATCTAACATATATCGTTCACTTTCAGATTGATTTCAGCTAGCCTTGACTTGGCAAAAGAGCCCTATGCTCAACCTTACATTGTATAACACCAAGACGAGCACCAGATGTAGTGGAGCGTACCCAGTCAATCACCTCATCCCACCACTCCTGTGTGAATTCCATGCCCATCTCCCGCTCCCAGGCAGATTTAGTATTGTTAGTGGAGTGCTTGTCCAATGACAGAATAACCAAGTAGATCTGAGAGGTTAATCCCTTCTGTCAAGGTAGTAAAGACAGTACACTATCCCAGGGTATGTCAGGGGATTCGGTGGGGAAGCCAGAAAAGTGAGGAGGCACAATGCCTGACTTCCAGGCAATGGAAAAAGTGAGAGGGGGTAAAGAGTATTTAGAGACCAACTTGGGAAAACCAGAAAATAGTCCATTGTCATACAGATCTTGAAATGTCGTAATACCCTTCCTTGCCCAGAGACATAAAGCAGTGTCTATTAGGGATAGGGGGAAGACGTGGTTCTTATTAATAGAGCCCATAGCCGATGCAGAGAAAAATTAGAAAAGATGCTGAAACTGATACCAGGTCTGAAGTGTAGAAAGCACCACAGGATTGCCAGTATAGCGAGAGGGGGTGCCGGCAAAGAACGTCAGAGCAAAGCGGGAAGAGATGTAGGTGGGGTAACTGTAACACCATGGGGTAACTGAAGTATGCAACCAGAACGTCAATTTCTGAAAATTGGCAGTCGAGTAGTAGTATAAAAAGCTGGGTAGTGCCAGCCCTCCACTAAATTTGCATCTCTGAAGCAATGAACGGCTGACTCTGGGTAGCTTACCACCCCAGATAAATAATGTCACAGCCTGTTTGATTGACCTAAAAAAGGACTTTAGTAAAATCAATGGGATAGAATGAAATATATAAAGGAATTTGGGCAAACTATTAATTTTAACAGCTTCAATCCTTCCTGTAAGTGATAGCGGTAATCTACCCCATCTCTGAAAGTCAGACTTCATTTTCTTCAGATAAAATCTGAAATTCTCCGCCATAGCAGACATTGTAATAGTTCTCTGAGTTGGAGCTGTCCAGAGCCGGATCAGTAACACAATTTAGATCCCCACCAAATATTAACCGATGGTTGTTTAGAGAAGGAATGCAGCGCTTCTCCTAGTGACAGCAAACGTGAGGTCAGGGAAAATAAACACCTTGCGACTTCGGAAGTATAGTAGGTCTCGGTTTTGCCTTCGGAGAATCCACTTCATGTCCGGGAAATTATGGAACCTAACGATAAACACCCTGGGCCTAGTCTTGTCACCTCCAACACCGATAAACACCCTGGGCCTAGTCTTGTCACCTCCAACACCGATAAACACCCTGGGCCTAGTCTTGTCACCTCCAACACCGATAAACACCCTGGGCCTAGTCTTGTCGCCTCCACGAGTTGGGGGAAGGCCGATGCTTGAGCGTGGATAAGAGCGGAACCCAACTCTTCCTTGAAAAAATCAGCCATGAATCCCACCAGGTCCCCGCCTGCCAACTTCTCTGGAATTCCGATCACCCAAACATTGCAGCGGCTGCAAGCGGGCCTCCATGGCGCCAGTCCTGTCCACCAGTTTTTGGTTCTCCGATGTCAGTCAGGCAACCAATACCTCAAGGGACACTATGCGGTCGCTATAAGGTTGTGTTATATATATATACAGTATCTCACAAAAGTGAGTACACCCCTCACATTTTTGCAAATACTTGATTATATCTTTTCATGTGACAACACTGAAGAAATGACACTTTGCTACAATGGAAAGTAGTGAGTGTACAGCTTGTATAACAGTGTAAATTTGCTGTCCCCTCAAAATAACTCAACACACAGCCATTAATGTCTAAACCGCTGGCAACAAAAGTGAGTACACTCCAAAACGCCCTCTGTGTTGTCGCCCAGAATGCAATTAGATGGAGACCACTCCTCTATTAAGTACACCACCATTAGATAGCCATACTGTTTATGAATGCACTGAGCCAGAACATGCAAAGACAAGTTAGCAGAGATGTTTGTGTGTTTTCAGGCGCATGGGTGAGAGAGTAAGAAATCATTTTTGTACATGTATGCATGTGTAAAGGCATGTGTGAATAGTGTTTCACTTCTTTCAAGGAACTGTGGGACTGTTGTTTGACTGTTTTTCAGTGCCACAGGTGTGGTATCAGGGGGACAGAAAGAGAGGAAGCTGCTTTTGCATAACGTTATTATTAGAATATTTAGAAAACTACGAAACCTCCTCTCTTCAGCTTATAACAAAGTGGTGAAGTATAAACTGACTGATATAAATAGCATTTCCTCATTTTGCACAACTATGCGAAGCAGAAACAATCTATTCAGTGATGTATTTCTATTGTATAGAACACATGTAGGTTGTGAGACCTCTCCTATATCATATTGGGAACCTACAGAAAGTCTACACTCCACACACTCTTGAACCTTTTTCACATGTTGACGTTTTAGTGCCTTACAGATTTTCTGCATTTTATTGTAAAACATTTTTATATACACATCATACTTTACGGAATCTACTACGGAATTAACCAGTTATGTTTTTATTTTATTCTATTTCTATTTTCTAATTCTATGTAAAGCACATTGAATTGCCTATTTGATGTTTTTATTAAAGTATTTGTTTTCATTCTATTGTATTTTCACATTTTTCATTTTTCATTTTTTATGAATTTTGCTATATAAATAAACTTGCTTGCTTGCATCGCAGGCTTCAGATAAACATGATATGAAATAAAGTACTCATGTTTAGCGCTAGGTTACATATCCTTTACATAGACAATGATGTGATCCTGAGGAAAGGTAATGGAAGTAGAGACAATGACTAGAACAGTGGTTCCCAGACTTGCCCCCCTTGAAATGTCCAGGGCCCTCTGCAAGAAAGCTGAAATTAGAACGGAGGTTTGCATTTTACTGTGCCCTGACAATGAGCCAAAGCAGACAACCAATGTTACAGTGGCGTGGCCAAGAAAAAGCAGATGTTCTTGAGTGGCCCAGACAGAGTCCAGACCTACATCTATAGCATGTTTTGGTAAAGATTACATTCCACTAATGCTCCCTAAGGAAACTGACAGTGATGGGCCAAATATGATCAAATACAGGTGTGCAAAGTCTGTAGACACCTACAGTATCCCAACAGAAATACAGGAAATCAATGTATTTTAAAATACACAACCTAATTTAAATGCATAAAACTTTAAGGCACTGACCCATCAATATGTGAAGAAGTTCAAAGGGTTGTAAACTCTGTGGGTACTATACTAAAGGACATCTGAGTAAAAAAGACTATAACAATTTAAAGTTAGTATTTATTAGAGTGATTAGAAAACAGCAATCACAAGGTACACCGCAGGTATTCAAAGACACTATACATAGTTTAATAAGAAAAACACAATGCGTGCAAGAATTTAGAACAACAATAATAAAACACAAGAGCCAGTTTTGTATCGTGAATGCAGTCACAGGTAAATTTTGCTGTTCAGCTTGACACAATAGCAGAGGATAGTCAAATTTGGTTGTTAGTTCTTTGTCATGTTGCCACCGATGTGACTCAGTTGTTAGTTTTTGTTGTTGAGTTGCTATGTAAAAGGTCCGTTCTATCAGTGTTTGTCATGCCAGCTGGGAAACAATTGTGTTGCTAGCTTGTTAGCCAACGTTATCTTTTCTACTGCCATTGACTTGGATGTGTTCATAATGATAATAATGACACTGATGAAACAAATGTCTACTGTTCAAAAGTTTGGGGTCACTTAGAAATGTCCTTGTTTTTGAAAGAAAAGCTAATTTTTTATCCATTAAAATAACACATTAATCAAATTAATCAGAAGTACTGTATGGACATGGTAAATGTTGTAAATGTCTATTGTATCTGGAATGGAGTATCTACATAGGCGTACAGAGGCCTATTATCAGCAACAATCAGTCCTCTGTTCCAGTGGCACGTTGTGTTTCCTAATCCAAGTTTAACATTTAGAAGGCTAATTGATCATTAGAAAACCCTTTTGCAATTTTGTTAGCCATAGCTGAAACTGTGCTGATTAAAGAAGCAATAAAACTGGCCTTCTTTTGACTAGTTGAGTATCTGGAGCATCAGCAATTGTGGGTTAAATTACCGGCTCAAAGTGGCCAGAAGCAAAAAACTTTCTTCTGAAACTTGTCAGTCTCTATTCTTGTTCTGAGAAAGAATGAAAGCTATTTCATGCAAGAAATTGCCAAGAAACTGAAGATCACATATAATAATGTTTACTACTTGTTTTGGAATTTCCTGAACTGATGTATGTTTGTGTTCTACAGATACTAAGTTTAATTATTGTCCCCATGTTTAAATAAGAAAAGGAATGTTGAAAAGAGGGATCTGGTCTTTGTTATTTGTTTATGGTAATCATTGAATGGCATCAGTAGATTATTGGGTCCTCCGTCAATCTGTTTATCTGTTTAAACCATTATTGTATCTGTTCTCTGTCCAGATGGTATATGTCCCTTCTTAGTTGAAAAGGTTGCCTACAGTGTCTTTTGTTCCCTGGGGGAAGGTGGGGGCAAGCCTTCCCTTTTTGGTAAAACATAGGAGGGATGGAACAAAGGAAACATGTATTGTTGACATCTGTGCAGTATCGTACCACACCCTGTTTACTGTATAAGTAGTGATGATTGTTCTGTGTTACGCTAGAGATGCCTCATGGTTTATTCTATAATCTTTTAGTCTTCTCTCCTGGCAAATGAATTAAAACCGCTGATTGTGTCAAGAGAATAATGTCTCTATACTTAATTCCTAAGGAGTTGCCATATGGAATTGCCATCATATACTTCACAGAACAGTGCAAACCTTTTTTTTTCCTTTCCAAAAAAGTTGAAAAGGAAAGTTTTAAATGAGGAACAGAAGCATTCAATTTGTAGTGGTCTCTTAATTTTATCCCTTCTGTTCCTCTCTCAAAACCTTCCTTTCAAACTTTTAAACTTGTTTGGACAGGAAAGAAAAAGGTGCAGTGGTCACTTATTTTTTTTCAGAGCTGTATATATATATATATATATATATATATATATATATATATATATATATATATATATATATATACACACACAGGTGCTGGTCATAAAATTAGAATATCATCAAAAAGTTGATTTATTTCATTCAAAAAGTGACACTTGTATAATGTATACATTCATTCCACACAGACTGATATATTTCAAGTGTTTATTTCTTTTAATTTTGATGATTATAACTGACAACTAATGAAAAACCCAAATTCAGTATCTCAGAAAATTAGAATATTACTTAAGACCAATACAAATAAAGGATTTTTAGAAATGTTGGCCAACTGAAAAGTATGCACATGAAAAGTATGAGCATGTACAGCACTCAATACTTAGCTGGGACTCCTTTTGCCTGAATTACTGCAGCAATACGGCGTGGCATGGAGTCGATCAGTCTGTGGCACTGCTCAGGTGTTATGAGAGCCCAGGTTGCTCTGATAGTGGCCTTCAGCTCTTCTGCATTGTTGGGTCTGGCGTATCACATCTTCCTCTTCACAAAAACCCATAGATTTTCTATAGGGTTAAGGTCAGGCA
>JACXGI010007025.1:14605-39243 GCA_016801175.1 Esox masquinongy
GGACCACTCAGCAGCAGTCCAGTCCTTTTTGTCTTTAGCCCAGGTGAGACGCTTCTGACGCTGTGTCTTGTTCAAGAGTGGCTTGACACAAGGAATCCGACAGCTGAAACCCATGTCTTGCATACGTCTGTGCATGGTGGTTCTTGAAGCACTGACTCCAGCTGCAGTCCACTCTTTGTGAATCTCCCCCACATTTTTGTATGGGTTTTGTGTCACTCCTCTCCAGGGTGCGGTTATACCTATTGTTTGTACAGTTTTTCTACCACATCTTTTCCTTCCCTTCGCCTCTCTATTAATGTGCTTGGACACAGAGCTCTGTGAACAGCCAGCCTCTTTAGCAATGACCTTTTGTGTCTTGCCCTCCTTGTGCAAGGTGTCAATGGTTGTCTTTTGGATAGCTGTCAAGTCAGCAGTCTTCCCCATGATTGTGTAGCCTACAGAACTAGACTGAGAGACCATTTAAAGGCCATTACAGGTGTTTTGAGTTAATTAGCTGATTAGAGTGTGGTACCAGGTGTCTTCAATATTGAACCTATTCACAATATTCTAATTTTCTGAGATACTGAATTTGGGGTTTTCGTTAGTTGTCAGTTATAATCATCAAAATTAAAAGAAATAAACACTTGAAATATATCAGTATGTGTGGAATGAATGTATACATTATACAAGTTTCACTTTTTGAATGGAATTACTGAAATAAATCAACTTTTTGATGATATTCTAATTTTATGACCAGCACCTGTATATATATATATATATATATATATATTTGTGTGTGTGTGTGTGTGTGTGTGGTTCACATGAATCACTCATGGTTGCCTTCAGCCAGGTTATATTCTTAAAGAGGCACATAGATAATTTTCAGATAGATCTGACACTGGCAACGTCTCAGAATGCTGCTGAGCATCCAGGATCCAAAGAACCAGTTTTCTAAACATTATATTTCCAGTCAAGACATGATCTCAGAAGTGATCTTGTGTGATTCATTGCTTCATCTGAAAAGAGACAGAAACACATTATATACATTGTGTATATCTATTTAAAAAAAAAACAGAAACCATTCTGTTTAAACTTCATTTAAATGATGCAATCACATGGAATAAGCAGTGTTAATACCTTAACCTGACTGATCACTGCACTGTAGGTTATAGATAGGGAGAAGAGGATAATGAAAATGGAGGTCGTGGACCACAGATTTATGAACTCATCCTCTTCATCGTCCGTCTGGTACAGTCTGTAACTGAGTCTCCGTCAGGCATGGGTAATTGGTTCTTCTCTGAAAACAGGAAGACAGAAAGGTAGTGAGGTGTGTGTGCACATGTGAACACATCAAAATCTACTAGTTACAAAGTATTTAGCTAGTTTAAATTAATGGTATGTTGAGGTCTGCAAACTGGAGGTAGAATTAAATGGAATCTGTGCCATACTAGTATGTTTATCCTATCATTTGGAAAGTGGACAGGAAGAAAGAGTGGTTCTCAAATTTGTTGTTGGGGCCTGATGTGATTTCCAATGAGAAACGCTTTGGCCATGTTATCAAACAAATCAACAATGTTTTTTATGCAATTCTTCATGGCAACTGACTTGGACGGCTAATGTTACATATTATTGGTAATCTTTTCTCATATTTGCATTACAATTATAGTAATTGTTCTGTAAAATTATTTTGGCTGTTCTAAAAAAAAAAAAATTTTTTTTGCCGGACCGCACAAGTGGAGCTGGCCAAGAAGAGCGAATATCTCTTACTAACTGACTGAGTGAGTGATTGACTGATTGACAGACTGTCCCTTGTTAAATAGCGTAGTGGTTAGAGACATGGACTATCGACCAACAGGTTCTGCGTGAAAGCCTTATCACAGTCAAAACAAATTATGCAAATTATATATTAGGATTTTTGTTCTGGATAGACAAATACTTTTGCTGGCTACAACCTTCAGTAGCTACGTTATAGTAACCCTAAAATGAAACTGTTTACGGTTATATTGTGACTATTTCTGGTGCATTTTTTAAATACGCATCGGTGCATGCTTTTTGAGTTAGAATATACAAAACCTTTGCTGGCTACAACCTTCAGTAGCTATGTTGTAGTAAGCCTAAAATAAAACTGTTTACGGTTATATTGCGACTATTTCTGGTGCATTTTCGAAGCATCCGTGCATGCTTTTTGGGGTAATATAGGCTAGATCACCAAGTTCCTATTCAGTCTCGCTAGCAATTGCTAAATTCTTATGACTATTCCAAGTAGTAAGTTAGTAGATACTAGTATGCCTATTACAGGCTAATAAGCTGTTAAAACGACCAGTGGCAAAAGCCATACAGTTCATAGATGCTATTTGTGGTGGAGGTAAACTTAATAAGAAACGTTAGTCAAAAACCCATAGCAACTATAATTCAACACAGTCAGTCTCTGCTGTGGCAGATAGAATGTCCAAGTTACCTAAATGTCTTTAAATCCTGGAAGCGCCCCTGTGTTTATCCACACACATTTACTGTCTGGTTTCCAGCCAATCCATAGCACAGAAACTGCACTCCTCAAAGTTGTCAACAACCTTCTCCTCTCTTCTGAGTGCTGCCTTTGACACCGTTAACCACCAGATTCTGCTCACCAGGCTCGAGGGGCTGGGCATTGAGGGAACTGCACTCTCCTGGCTGAACTCCTTTCTCTCTAACCGAACCTATTACTTTTCACTGAAAGGCCTAAAATCAGACTCAGCCACAGTTACTCAAGGTGTCCCCCAGGGCTCAGTAGTTGGTCCCCTACTCTTTGTAGGGGTCAAATCCTCCGTCACTTCAACCTTAATTTTCACTGCTATGCTGATGACACACAAATACACAAATATCTAGCCACCAAATCTCTCACCAACCCACCTCTGGCCCATATTGAATCCTGCCCGACTGCAATACAAGCATGGATGAAGGAAAACTTCCTCCAACTAAACAGTAACCAAACAGAACTCCTAATCATTGGAACCAAATCCACCCTCACCAAATTTGTGAGGACAATTTCACTCTCAGCATCGATGACACTGTTGTTTTGCCATCCCCGCACGCCTGTAACCCTGGCATCGGCCAGACTAATCACTCGCACCAAGTCCCGGCAATATATCACCACTATCCTCTGTGAGTCACACAGGCTTCCTATCTCGCAATGCATCAACTACAAGATCCTCCTGCTGACATAAACCGCCTACCTCTCCGACCTTCTTTTTCCATATCAACATACACACTCACTCCGTTCTGGTACTGCAGGCTACCTCTTAATCCCCAAGTCGAAGCTCAAAGGCTTTGGTGACAGGGCATTCTCAAGGGTTGCTCCCAGGCTCTGGAACTCCCTTCCCAAAAGAGACTATCCCCATCTTCCAGCAACGCCTCAAGACGCATCTGTTCAAAATCGCCTACATAGCTACGTCCAATCCCACTCCCTCTTTGTTTTTTCTGTTTTCTCATGGTATTTGTTGTATGTTTATGCTTCATGATCATTTTGTAAAGCGTCTTTGGGTCCTTGAAAAGTGCTAAATAAATAAAATGCATTATTTTATTATTACGTCATGTAATGACTATATAATATTTAGTATATGGCCATTGTACTGTAACCACAGTGAACCTATACCTGTTTTTTGTTCCTGGCAATTATGTTTACAATTTTATTAAATTTGACATCAGTTACTAAACCTTGACATTTATAATACTTGGCATAATTTATATACTATATAGGCAAAACTATGTGATCTCAAATGCAGTAATGTTTATTATCCAGACTCAGTATTAGCACGACACATTTAACAAAGGAAAATAATGTAGACAACTTCAACACAGGACTGCAGGAGGACTGACATTACAAAACACCATACAGGACGAAATAACATTAGACAATACGCATGTTGACAGTCTGCAAACAATGACAACAGTAACATGTTAACTTTACAATGGACAATGATCAACAACATCACATAGGACAAATGGGTTGGGTTGTATTTAATCTAATAAAGTAAAAACTGGAAATCAACCTAGATTATTATTCTATTCGATATTACAGTCAGATTCTTAAATATGGGACTACATTTGGGATGACTTAATCTCATATCAAGAGGATATAAACTTTGACAACAATATTAACATTTAGCTCACCCGGGCTTCTCACATAATTTCATATATGAAATTGTCATGCAGATTTAAGTTAAGGTTGGATTTTTTCTTTTGTTTTTAAACTGGATGAATAAATAAGGCATTGGAAATCTTTAAACCTGGCCTGCAAGCCTAAGGAACACTCTGTTCAACTACTTTTGCAGCCACAGTTTACTTCCATTCGAGCACTGTTAGCAGCAGCACGCTGACATCTGTTTTACAAGCATTATTCTTAGAGATTTAAAAAATAGTTTTGGTTGAGTTTGACTGAATTAGCTATGAATGTTCCCAATGAGTAAAACAATTCTGGAAAATGATATTGACACAAATCTAAAATATAAAAATAGTCACTGGTTTAGGTTGCATTTCATATCAAAGCACGTTGAATTGATATATAATTGGGCTTAAAATGTTTGTCATTTTCTGCAATATTTTACAGCAATCTGAAAATGTTGTTCTATATATATATACTTTTTTTATTTAATATGTTTTCAAGTCATACACCCACCCTGCCACAACACAATACACACATACACAGACCTTACTAATTACTCTGACCAAAACAAGATACGTTTACAGATCACATAACTCAATTTGAGCTATGTGAGCTATCCTTCAACATTTTGAGCAAAATGTTGTAGGAATTTTCTTGCACAGCAGGAAATGCAAATATGTGGTATTTTTGAAAAATGAATCATCCACATTTCCTTTTCCTGCTTTGTGTAATTTGCTCAAATTTATTCACAGCAGATGTAGGAGTAACATCAATTAACAAGGCATGCATTACCCGAGGTCTTTGATACACTGATCTCTCTAGGTGCAGTGTCAGTATCCAACCCAGTGTGTGTGACGGAGCAGGAGAACATCACATTGTTGTCCCATTTCCCTTTGGTGGTGGTGAAGATGCTGGTGATGGTGTAACTGCCGCTATGGGTTTTCTGAGGTGGACCAGTAACAACTTCACGGTTTTGTTCATCTTGGGGGGTGCTGCCCTCTTTCCACAAGATATAGAAGTCACAAAGTGATGGACTGACCACCAGGCAGACCAGGGTCACAACACCTTTGTCTTTCATGTACTTCTCTGGGAGAATGTGAGCAGACACTGAAAAGTCGTTGCCTGCAAGAATATTGATGAGAATGGGAAACATTACAATCATATATGTGTAGAGCTGGGTGAAATGGATGAGAAGCCATATGATGATAAATTAACTGAATTGACCTGAAGACCACAAATCATCATCATCAATATCTGTTCTTTTCTGCATGGCTTTAAAACCACTACTATTTCAATGTTGCAGGTGTCAATTGTCCCCAAACTCACCTGTAGTAACAGACATCCATCAAATTGAACTTCACAAATCTTTAGTTTAGGCTACTTACCATAATGAAAAAGATTGGCAGAACATCTACAATAAGTGGTCTGTCTCTGCTCTTATGTGAATTGCAAAGAAAATATGAAAATATGTACAAAGTTCTGTTCCATCACATTAGTATTACATTTAAGTCAACCAAGCAACAGTCTTAACAGTTAGTTGAGTTTCTTACTCAGGAGTGTTATCGTTGGGCTACAGAAAACGTCTACACAACCTGTGCTTCCCCCTTCACTGACCACTGCAAAACCACAAAAAATTTCCTTGTATAGAAATAATTTCAGTTACATACATCCATGATTGATGACAAGTTCCTGATTTCCTGTTGTGATGCCATTTGTCTCTGCAGAACACTGGACGGTAGTCACTTTGCCCCAGTCTCTCCGGTTCACGGTCAGAGTGCTGACCTTCTTGGGTATTTGTTGGTCATTTTTAACCACCTCAGTGATTCCATCTCTCTTGGACTGTTTGTTGACGTTCCAGGTGATTCTGGTGTTACGAACTGTATTTGTGTTTGTGCCACCGATGACACATTCCAGCACTGCTTGATGGTTCACAAACAAGTTTTTCACTTTTGGTGGGTTCAGTGTCAGTGTCAACGGTTCTGGGACTGGGAGAAACATTTGCACATGTTAATGTTACAGATGATAAAATAAACAGAGG
Organism: Esox masquinongy; assembly: GCA_016801175.1. NCBI lineage: Eukaryota > Metazoa > Chordata > Actinopteri > Esociformes > Esocidae > Esox > Esox masquinongy. Next base: position 20,764 of record JACXGI010007025.1, read on the forward strand.
TCATGTGTGTGTTCAATTTTTGGGTCCTTTCATTCACATTTGCATTGCAAATATAGTAATCTTTCTTGTTTTTGTCTCTGATCAATGGCAGAACCGGTATCTTATATTGAGCTTCCTGTTGTTGAATGGCTTTTCTTCCAAAGCAGGAATGGCTAATTTGTTGTGTTTTTGAAAAATGTATCATACACATTTGAATTTCCTACTTTGAGTAATTGTCTCATATTAATTTACATCAGATGTAAGAGTTACATGGACTGACAAGGCATGCATTACCCGAGGTCTTCGACACACTGATCTCTCTAGGTGCAGTGTCAGGATCCAACCCAGCGTGTGTGACAGAGCAGGAGAATTTCACATTGTTGTCCCATTTCCCTTTGGTGGTGGTGAAGATGCTGGTGATGGCGTAATTGCCGCTAGGGGTTTTCTGAGGTGGATTAGTAACAACTTCACCGTTCTGTACATCTTGGGGGGTGCTTTCCACAAGATATAGAAGTCACAAAGTGTTGGACTGACCACCAGGCAGACCAGGGTCACACCCCTTTGTCTTTCATGTACTCCTCTGGGAGAAGGTGAGCAGACACTGAAAAGTCTTTGCCTGAAAAAAGATTGATGAGAAAGGGAAACATTACAATCATATATGTGTAGAGCTTGGTGAAATGGTTCAGTGTCACTGTCAACGGTTCTGGGACTGGGAGGAACATTTGCACATGTTAATGTTACAGATGATAAAATACACAGAGGTCATATGTGTGTGTACACTCTTATGTGTTCTTTCATGCATGCCTGACCTCAAAATTATCCTCCAATATACAAACCTGATTTAAGGATCGCACCACTGATGTGTTTGCCCTGGTGCTTGACTTCACAGTTGTACTTAGCCTTGCTTTCCCATTCAGTGTTGCTGACCTTCAGCACACTACGGGCTACAAATACACCTGATGTCTGTTGTTGACCTACAGCAGTAGTTGCACCCTCCACCACCTTATCATTCTCATAAACCCAAGCATAATTCTATTATCAGGTTTTCTAAACAGTAAAGGTCACATTTAGGGAACTCTGAAAGTATTTGGAAAGTGACCAGTTTTTTTCTTTGCATTTAAAATGATGAAATGACTACTGGGGTACAGGGTAGACTGTCAGATTAAATTTGATGGTATTTACATTCATTGAACCATTTATAAATTACCACACCTTTTCTTTACAGTCCCCCTATTGCATGCAGGATTTTCTTTAGCTTTATTTTGTATACAGGGAAATCAAGCTGATAACCAATAGAGAAAATAAAAAGTATGAAGGAAAGGGCGCCTCTGTTGGTGTATCTTTCTGCCCATTTGAGGCAGGAGGTGGAGTGGCCTTTACACTGCTGGAAGTGGACGTTGACGGAAGTAATATGGCAAAAAACAACTAAGAATCCTTAGAGGGCATGGCATATGTTGTTAATTAAAGAGAAATTTATTGAACTCACAGTTATCAGCCTCAGCACTCGGAAAAGGAGCATCTGTTGATGGAATGGTCTTTACCCCGTTGGAGGTTGACGAAACTGATATGACAAAACAAACAATGGTATATATTGTCATAATGAAACTTTAGAGGGCATGGCATATGTTATCAATTAATGTGGAATACTGAATTTAAAGTTGTCATTATCAGCATTTGGAGGGGGCACTTTATCCTTCTCTTGCTGCTGTCATGACTTAAATAATGATCCTGAGTAGAGATAAGAAATAGATATAATATACAGCTCTGGAAAAAATTAAGAGACCACTGCACCTTTTTCTTTCCTTTCCAAAAATGTTGAAAATGACAGTTTTGAGGGAGGAACAGAAGCGTTCAATTTGCAGTGGTCTCTCAATTTTAACCCTTCTGTTCCTCACTTAAAACCTTCCTTTTCAACTTTTTTGGAAAGGAAAGAAAAAGGTACAGAGGTCTCTTAATTTTTTCCGGAGCTGTATGATACTTGTTATAGTAGTTAATAAAGTCAGTTCAAAATGCTTTCACATTAAACAATTAGAATTCCTCAAGTTCACGTTTTGACTGTTCTCAAAACTTGAACTTAGCTTCCAGTATTGACATAGCTTTCATTATTCATAGCTTTTATCGCATTCATAGTTTAGCTCAGACACAACTTTCATCCGCTGCCCCCCCCCTCCCCCCCCCAAATCACACCATTTCATTTTGTGCCTTCAATAATGTCATATGGGAATTACTGGTGTGACGATGTCCCATATGAAAGGTCTGCTCTAAGAACTGCAAAGACCACGTTAATTTCAGTAACATTTCCCGATTTGAATGGATGTTAAGTTTCAATGCTCTACTAGCTTACTATTCGTTTTCTTCCAGCCTGCTACCTAGCAAGTTAGTTGAGTGCCTCATTCGACAAATCAGGCCAGCAGAGCTCGGCAAGCTAGGTTAAGAAACTGGTTGCGCTGTACAAAGTTTTTCCCTGTCCCTTTTGTTCATCCTGACAGAAGTTTGTAACTTCTTCATTTATTGGCTTATTGTTCTTAAGCCAAGTAATCGTATATTCTTTGGGTGAAAAGCCACTTGCTAAGCAGGCGAAGGAAGCCGTTTGATTGTCTTTGATCCCTTCCTTCTTTTGGATGGGGCATTTCATAAAGAGATGGGGAGATGGGTGGAGGCGGAACTGAAAAACAAACACATATGCAGAAGCTGAAAAAAGCCAACATATACATGTAAACACGTGTATGCAGAGGCTGACAAAGGAACATGTAGGCTGAAAGGGAAAGTGTTAAGAAGAAGATTATACAAGTAAAAATATAGCTAGACAGAAAACTATAATAAAATAAATCAACAATATACTTAACACTGTACACTAGCAGCAGCTTAAAAAGGGTACTTTAAACTAGCAGCAATCTGGGTAGTATTATTGAACATTTAGATATGGCAGGTATGGCAGTAATACTCATAACAGTGTGAACTAGCAGCAATTGGTAGTTATTGAATATTATAGATACATATGAGTGCAATAAGCTTATTAATGGTGGCTGAGCACATTACAACTATGTAGTGAGAATTAAGAAGAAAACCGTACACACAGCAAAAATATAGCAAGAGGATAAAGTATAATATACATAACACTGTACATAGCAGCAGTTTAAAAAGAGTACTGTAAACTAGCAGCAATATTGGTAGTAGTATTGAATATTGTAGAGATGGCAGTAATATACATAAACAAGAAACCAGGCAAGCCTAGTTCAGCCGGCCCGCAATAGAAAGTGTTGCCATCTCAAGAATCGAACCCAGAGCGTCCACATGAAAGGCTGTGTCATTAACCATGACTCCAGGAACCTGCACATTTGCCAGGTGTCAGTATAGCCTCTTGTCTCTATCCTGAACAAATCCGCTTTTGCCACTGGTCGTTTTAATTGTTTATTAGCCATTTGTGAATGACATTGATACAGTTAAACTGACTAACGTTGCTTACTAAGTTTACCTCCACCACAAATAGTGTCTATGTATGGGGTTTGCCACTGTCTGTTTTAACAGCGTATTAGCCAGTAATAAGCTTTACCGGTATCTACTAACTTACTGGAATAGTCATAAGCATTGAGAAATTGCTAGCGAGTCTGCCGAAGCTATCTCATTTCATGGCATAAGAACGTACTTTTTTCTTTCATTCGTGAATGACATTTATACAAGAACTATCAATAAAGGCGATGATGACTAACTTTTTCATCAAGTGAAAAGATGAGAGAATCGTGGAATCTACCAGAAATAATTAATAAATGTCGTTGCTCTCAATAGATTTTAACTCAGGTCTTACACATGAGAGGCACTGTCTTTAACCACTACACCACTAGCAGTCGCTAGACTCCATTGAGGATTGTGTTAAACTGACCAATGTTTCTTATTAAGTTTACCTCCACCATAGCGTCTATGAACTGTATTGCTTTTGCCACTGGCCGTTTTAACAGCCTATTAGCCAGTAGTAGGCTTACAAGTATCTACTAACTTCCTAAGAATAATCATAAGAATTGAGCAATTGCTAGCGAGACTGAAGATGAACTTTTCCATTCCATAAACAGTCGCAATATAACCGTATACAGTTTCAGTTAAGGCTTACTGTAACATAACTACTGTATGTTAAGCCAGCAAATGTGTTTGTCTATCCTGACCCAAAACGCATGCAAAGATGCGTACTTCAAAAATCCACCAGAAACAGTCGCAATATAACCGTAAACGGTTTTATTTCAGGCTTACTATAATGTAGATATTGAAGGTTTTAGCCAGTGAAGTTTTCGTCAATATACGGATTAATTCATAACATGCACTTCGCTTCGCCTGCAAGGTGATATGAACTCGGGAACTACAGCTCGCAAGTCTGCTTCTCTAACCACTACGCTATTTAACAAGGGGTAGTCAGTCACTCACTGACTCACTCACTCACTCACTCAGTAAGAGACATTCGCTCTTCTTGGCTGGCTCTGCTTACGCGGTTCGGCAAAAATTTAAACTAGCATCAATTTAGAAAGAGTAGGATGGGGGAGCATGAACAGTATGGTAGAATCATTGAGTATTAGAGATACATACAGCTCTGGAAAAAATGAAGAGACCACTGCAACTTTTTCTTTCCTTTCCAAAAAAGTTGAAAAGGAAAGTTTTGAGTGAGGAACAGAAGCATTGAATTTGCAGTGGTCTCTTAATTTTAACCTTTCTGTTCCTCACTCAAAACCTTCCTTTTCAACTTTTTTGGAAAGGAAAGAAAAAGGTGCAGTCTCTTCATTTTTTCCGGACCTGTATGTGTAGTGATGGCCATTCAAGGCTTCATTTCTGTACTTCTAGCAGCAGGATATTATTATATATTACTATACTCAGATTTGTTTTCAAAATAAAAGCCACCATTGAAATATAAAAGGCAATGTAGTTAACAATCTAATCTGTCAATCTAGTCTGTCATTTTATGTTTAATGTCCGTTCAAATGTCTGTTCTTTTTTACAGACTAGATTATTGACTACATGGCCTTATAAATATAAATTTCAATGATGGCTTTTATTGTGATAAAGAAAATCTGAGTGCTGTCAGTATAATATCCTGCTGCTAAAATAACCCTAATGAAGCCTCATTTGGCCATCATTACATATGTGTAATATATTCATGTGTAATATTTGTCTATTTGTGAATTGTTGCAGCAATAGAAATGGACACAGCATTTCTGAAAGCTATGTCCCTAAAGTGATTTGAATTGTGTCACTTGCTCAAGGACTAATTATGCCTCGTTCCTGTGAGCAAAGATATTTTTTTATTTCTGTACAAATTTGTTTTTTAGACATTTCTTTAAGTCCTATAACAAGTACATTATATATAGTATGGAAGGAGTAAAACTGTATATTAGTATGGAAGGAGTAAAACTGTATGTCTAGGCCAGAGTTGGAGTAAGAAATTAATGAGAAGCAGAGACCCATGGCTCACAATTTTTTTCTGTTTCAATTGAAGTCAATGAACTAAGAGCCACCTTCAAATGGATACCTAACACAAAAATGTAAATATTAGTCAATTTTAATTTGCTTGAGTCATCCGTATTAATACATCTTTATCTAGGCTTTCTAAGGGAAAGTTTATCTGAAGTAGTCTCTAAAAATGTGCTAATTGGTAAAAAAAAAAAAATATATATATATATATATATATATATATATATATATATATATATACTTTTTGCTAAAAAACATTTGCAAAAAATTATAATATAGGCTTTATATAATTATCCACCATTCGTCAAGTGTTACACATGCTCTATAAATGAGTTATTATACACTTGAACGCATAATATTCTTTGTTTACACCAGTAATTCATTTTAGTAGTCAATCATGTAACAAAACTGTGAAAATTTGTACCTACTAATCAACTTATCGTGAATGATATTTCTTTTACATGCTAAAAAAATATTCTGATTATTTATTATTGAAAATAAATTCTAATTATTTTCAAAACCATCATCAATGATAATTTGTGTTTAATATACTACAGAGTGTACATGACAATGAAAGCCGTATATTTTTTCTAGTAAATAACTAAATAACATCTTTTGTAAATAAATAACGTCATAAATACAGTTGTCTTACCTGTTTTTTTAAATACCACATCCTTTGGCCCAGTTGAATGCTCCACAGCACATGTGAAATCCTTCGTATCCCAGTCTACTTTCTTTACGCTGAGCTGACTAACTCCCATGTACTTTCCATTGCTCTGGACTGAGGGGTACTGGATGAAATCAGTCAGGGCAGTCATGGTGGAGTCCTCCCATTTGAAGGAGATGGAAGCAGGCGTGAAGCCAGAGGCCATGCAACCCAGAGTCAGCATATCTCTGGTCCCGGAACCACATTGTGCCAAAGGGAACAAAGTCGGGGCAGTTGCTGTGGCTGTTTGAAAAATAAAAGTAATGAGTTACAAATTGTCCATGAATTCCAACCAAATTTGACACCCAGTCTGCATCATCAAAGGAAGTTTAAATCAACCAATATTAACCAAATATTTAAAATAAGCAGTTCTAAATATCAATTAACAGTTAAATTAGTATTCATTAAGGAAAAGCCTAATATATTATGAGTTAATTCCAGACTTGGTATAAGATAATGTGAAATCAAAATACATGTATAGGTAACAGCGAGTTGAATGTGTTATGAAAAACAGCAATACAATATGAACTGTTAGGTTGGACTGTAGGCTATTGTCAGTATTTATTAATTAAATATACTTATTTTGATTTAATTTGCTATTTACAATATCAGAATATCCAATCTGAACAATTCCTTAATTGTCATTAAACAACATTTTATTTTGACCTGATTAAACTGTTGCTATTGTACCCTGGACCATATTATATTTAATTTTTATGTGTCCAGACGTGTATTCGTTTTTTTCTTATATGCAGCCAAATGCACCATATTATTTAATAAACTTGAATAAAGCGGTGGTAGAAAACACATTCCACTCTATTTCTAAATCCCATTCTCAACCAGAAAGTGCAAAAAGAAAACAGCTCCTTGCTTTGGCATACTTCTTATATTTTACATATTGGCTATTTAAAGTTTTACCACACATTTGTCTCACTTCAAATTGCGTAGGCTCTATTATTGGAATGTAGAATTCCATTCCAAAAAAAGCTATATGATAACCTAAAGCAGGAAAATATGTACAATTTCAACAAGTATTTTGGAGACTTCCAAAATTTAGAATTTACTTACCTGATGAAACGGTAACCAATGTGCCTTTTCCCCAGTAGTCAAAAGCCCAGTCGCAGTGCAAACAATCAATACAGGCTATGCACAAAAACTTGTAGAAATATATATTTACTTTTTCTTTTTTCACACCAATGACTCTCTAATTTTTTCTCCAGATTATGAAAGATTTTGTTATAATATGCTGATTCCGTTATTAATCATAATAATCAGAATGTTGAAAAATGTCGATACATCTACTTCATTCTTTGAATATCACTAACCCGTTCTATAAAATAATACATTTCTTACCTGACGAAACGGTAACCATTGTGCCTTTTCCCCAGTAGTCAAAAGCATCATCACAGTGCAAAAAACTTATACAGGCTATGCACAAAAACCTTCACGAATAAAATCCAAAAATAAATATTTAAAGTCTTCAGGTGTGACACTCAAATTAATGTCAAACCTCAATAATGCAAATGTTTATCATGTTATACGTTTTCTTTACCTGTGGAAAATAGTTACCAAGGTCCCTTTCCCCAGTAGTCGAAATAGCCATAATTGTCACAACGAATGGTCTGACCACTACTTGGTACCAAATTTTTGGATCTGCAAGTTGAGGCTACTCATCAGAGGTTATTGTGACTTCAGTCCCTTTCCCCCAGTATTCAAAATAGTAATTAGAGTGATAATTGTTTTTCTGCCCCTGAACTAAAAACCCATAGTTCTAAATGAAATGCTTCATCAGTTTGTTTAGCATCTTGACTCAATCCCAAGGGGAAAAATTCCTCTCAACACATAAGCTTAAGCACCAAGCACATTTTTGACTAAAGGAGTGTGAGTACATTTTTCTTCCTCTCCTTTTTAGAAGTAAAGCCTTCAGTTCTCTATCTTTATTGTCGTTGTTAATGTTGACGTGACGGAAGCATCTTGACATTTGTCAAAGAACATCTAGTCACCTAATTAACATGTCAAATAATTAAGATGGCCAGTTCCATTTTCATGAGTTGCACCTCTGTCACTAGTTTATGTTGTTTTCATGGTCGCTAAGATTCTATAAACGCCACAGCCATACCGATGACCAGAATTTGAACTGGGCTGATTGCTTTAAACAGGGGTTGATTAACGTTTCATCTGATTACCATTTCGTCTGGCTATGGTTTCATCTTGTTTTATTGAAAAAACAACAATGCCATTACCATCATAATATCAAATGTACTTTTATAGATTGCAATGTTGTCACTAGCTAGGATTTGTCAATGCTGATTTCTCTGCAACCAATAGAAGGGTGAGGGGAGTATGCAAGGACGGATCTACATTCTATGAGGCCCCGGGGGACCAGTGTCACCCCCGTTGAAGTGTATGCTTGTTATGTTTAGATCACAAAAGACCATCGGTTTATCTGTATACAGGAAGTCACGTTCATTTAAAGCGCGACAGTAAATAACCATTGGGATTCTGTGTATTGCGGTCCTGCGATGTCTACAAAGGCGAGGACAACGGGAGGTTTCTTTGAGATGAGATTGAGTGAGATGAGATTGAGGTGGTAAGGCATCGTGTTTGAAGACCGGGTCTGTAACCTCATGAATAAGACTATCTAATGCTGCAATAAATAACTGAGTTACTCTCTTCCTTGACGACCGGGTACGCGATCATTATTTCAACCACTATACGAAACGGCTGATTTCTATCACCCCCAAACTCAAAATTTCGTCGGTTCCCCTATATGTAAAATCACTCCATGTGCTCTTAGATATTCACGTTGGTTATGGAAACATTTTTAAATGACTGGGACAATTTTTCTGTAATATCACCCCTCTTGCTACCTTTTCTTTTTTTGCTTTTCTTTTCAAAGCACTACTGTTAAAGCGTTTTTTACTCATAAACCGCAAAAGAAAAAATGACAACACTGGTAATGTAGTGTAATGAAAGATGTGTTTTGGAAGGGTTGTGAAGGTGCCATGTTGTCTAGCATCTGAACTCAGTGGGACATCCTAATCTCACACCAATGGGCTTATTTGCTTCCTGAAAGGAGCGGACATGTAAGGTTGGGGCCAGGGTAGCCCCAGCTGCTCAGACAAACCAGGTTTGAGGATGGACAAATCAACAAAGTAGAAATATGACTTTTGTTGGATTAACTGCACTAATGTTTGGTCTTTTAATGTGTGTCCCATAAAGGCATGAGCTCTCCAATAGGTTTCAATACTGTACATGTTATGTATCGTTTGTTACAGGTAAATGTTTACCAGATGAAGAATCCTGCAAGACCAAGTGTCTAGCTTTGGATGGTGCTAATTGAATTTATGTAAATGTGTGAATGCCGGTTTCTTTGTTTTCATTGTTTTAGCCAAGGTGAGTTGATCCTATTAAAGATGCAATGGGGAATCAGTCTGGAATCAGTCTGTCTGGGTGGGATAAATAGGGAAGCCTGACTTGGTTCTTGGAGTCTATCTTTAACAGAAGCTCCTAGCACACCTTTGTGCTATAGTGTCTTAAATACTTATGGTACACTTAGTAGACTGTTAGGATATTTGGGAGGACGTTGTGAATCGTGTTGGTGTGTAACTATGATTTGTATTGTAAATTTATTACTTGATTGGAATATATTATATTACTTTGGAATATAGATTACTATGGCATTCCTCATTCATCTTCAAGTATGACAACAAGCTCGTAGGGCTACTTACACACACATAAGTAAGTCTAAGCGACCAGACTTGCCATCTCTCAGTCCTGGATTTCGAAGCGGTCTGGTTAGGCCCAGGAACACATGCCATTTTACTGTATGGTTCGTGTTAAAAGACCTGCACCTTATGGGTGCTTATGATAACTGATATAGGCATATACACATACGTAAATCGAAGTGACCAGACTGGTCATCCCTGATTTCCGGGTTGCTATACCATCCCTTGTTTTCTGTACTTGACTGATGAGGAGCATTGAGGATGACGTAGACCGTAAAACATATGATCTTGTAAAAATTTGGCTTGTGACGGAAGATTAGCTACCTTTTCTAAAAACTTCCAGCATATCATGGTCATTTATGATTGCGTATGTTTACAAACAATATGGAGTCAGATTATTAGATTTTAAATTATCACATAGGTCATAGATTCTCATTTGCACTAATCTTCCTACCTCTCCACCCAGTAGCATTCAAAAAGGGGAACCTTTATAGCCCCGTACTACAGTAACATTTTATTTGGATAGTCAGTGTGTAGAGGAACTACAAACTATCTACAGACTATCAATAATTTCTCAACTGAATGTCTGTTGACTTTCAAAGAGAAAGTGCCTGTAGTCCATCTACAGATGTTCAAAATAGAATCTATTAACAACTTGCTGCATTTTAACAGCATTGCTTCAGCCTTTCAGTAGCACAACAACAGTTTATCTCATCATATTCTGCAAGGCATCATGTATTCTGTGCACAGATATTAAACAAATCAAGTTCCTTTTCTACAGCAGTCATACAGCCAATTTGTATCTGTTTCAGTAGTATATCAACAATGTATCTACTTTTTTCATTTCAACATTGTGTTAACAGCCTGTGGAATCTCAGTTTGAATCTCAAAAGCGTATTATCATTTTCACAGATCATCAAAGTTTCATTTCAACAATATATTTTTTGTTGAAACAACTTTATTGTCATTGAACAGTATCAGTACAGTACAATGAAATGCTAGAACCTAACCAGAAGTGCAAATAGAAGTGGGCAAGAAATTTACAAGCATTAAGTATATTTGTGTGCAAGTAGGACATGAATAATTGTGCGATGAGGCAAATGCAAATACAAATGAAAATTCTGACTGTGCAATCAAGTTGGAGGTGTAAGGTAGTATGTGCAACTGAAATGCAGGGATAGCATTTGAAATGCAGACATTGATACTGCATAATATATACTGTATAAATATATACAGTGTATACTAAGAGGCTATATACAGTGGATATAAAAAGTCTACACACCCCTGTTAAAATGCCAGGTTCTTGTGATGTAAAAGAATGAGACAAAGATAAATCATGTCAGAACCTTTTCCACCTTTAATGTGACCAATAACATGAACAATTCAATTGAAAACCAAACTGAAATATTTGAGGGGGTAAAATAAAAAACTCACAATAACCTGGTTGCATAAGTGTGCACACCCTTAAACTAATACTTTGTTGAAGCACCATTTGATTTTATTACAGCACTCAGTCTTTTTGGGTAGGAGTTTATTAGCATGGCACATCTTGACGTGGCAATATTTCTCCACTCTTTGCAAAAGTGCTCCTAATCTGTCAGATTGCGAGGACATCTCGTGAAGCCCCAGCCCTCTTCAGATCACCCCATAGATGTTGAGTTGGATTCAGGTCTGGGCTCTGGCTGGGCCATTCCAAAACGTTAATCTTCTTCTGATGATGCCATGCTTGTGTGGATTTGGATGTGTGCTTTGGATCGTTGTCGTGCTGAAAGGTGAACTTCCTCTTCATCTTCAGCTTTCTAACGGACGCCTGAAGGTTTTGTGCCAAAATTGCCTTGTATTTGGAACTGTTCATAATTCCCTCCACCCTGACTAAGCCCCCGGTTCCAGCTGAAGAAAAACAGCCCCAAAACATGATGCTGCCACCACCATGCTTCACTGTGGGTATGGTGTTCTTTGGGTGATGTGCAGTGTTGCTTTTGCGCAAATAATTGCAAACAAACCTTTTGCAATTATGGCCAAAAAGTTCAACCTTGGTTTCATCAGACCATAACACATTTTGGGGGACTTGATGTTTGTTTTTGCAAACTTCAGCCGGGCTTGGCTGTTTTTCTTTGTAAGAAAAGGCTTCCGTCTTGCCACCCTAACCCATAGCCCATTTATATGAAGAATATGGGAGATTGTTGTCACATGTAGCACACAGCCAGTACTTGCCAGAAATTCTTGCAGTTCCTTTAATGTTGCTGTAGGCCTCTTGGAAGCCTCACTGACCAGTTTTCTTCTCGTCTTTTCATCAATTTTGGAGGGACGTCCAGTTCTTGGTAATGTTTTGGAAATTCTTTTGTACCCTTCTCCTGACTGATATCTTTCAACAATGAGATCCCTCTGATGCTTTGGAAGGAACATGGCTTTTGCTCTGAGATGCAACAAAGAAAATGTCAGGAAAATCCTACTAGAACAGCTGAACTTTATTTGTGATTAATCAGAGTCACTTTAAATGATGGCAGGTGTGTAATGACTTCTATTTAACATGAGTTTGAATGTGATTGGATAATTCTGAACACAGCCACATCCCCATTTGTAAGAGGGTGTGCACACTTATGCAACCAGATTATTGTTAAGGTTTTTATTTTTCATTTTTCCCCCTCAAATATTTCAGTTTGTTTTTCAATTGAATTGTTCACATTATAGGTCACATTAAAAGTGGAAAAAGGTCTGACATGATATATATTTGTCTCATTATTTTACATCACAAGAACTTGGCATTTTAATTGGGGTGTGTAGACTTTTTTATATCCACTGTATACAAGTATAACATGAGCGGCCATAACGTGTAGGATGTTTATCACAAACCATACATTAAAATGGCTTGTGTTCCTGGGCCTACCCAGACTGTTTAGAAACACAGGACTCAGGAATGACACGAGGAATGAACGAGGAATGCCGTTGTGTTTTATATTTAAAAGTAATACAATTTATTCCTAAAACGTAATATAGTTACAATACAAAACATTGTTAACTACCAGCAATATTCAACATCCTTCCATATCATATACAAGTGTTCTAAGTATACCTTAACTCTCTAAAACACACTATAGCATGAACGTGTGCTAGGAACATTCGTTAGCTATAGACTCCTAACTCGTTTACCGACACAATGTGTCGGGATGTCTCTTTAACGAAATAAACTCCTAAATAGTACTACAACACACAGTATTGGGAGGTCTCTTTAACGAGAACAAACTCAAATAACTGATATGACTATCTATGCTAAGAGCAGACATCTAAACACTCACTCAAATAATGATTAGTATTACTTCACCTTGGCTAACATAATGAGCACTAAGGACAGGAACTATTCCACTTAACCAATGCAAACTTATAAATGGATGGGGTGTTGTTGCCAGTTCTTGTCAGACATGCAACGAGGACAAACATTTCTACAATGTTCTTGTAAAGATTGATCCATAACCCGTACGGGACAATAAAGCATATTGGATTACTCATCCTTTTATGGGGAATGAGGGATATCCCAACACTACAGATGCATGTTCACAATATCATGCATTTTGTTACATTCCAGTTTGTTCAAAGCAAATGTGATGCAGGACACCTGATTAACATCACCAATGGTATGTTGGAGACTTGGTGTGGTCAGACACTCCTCTTCATCAAATACACTTCCAGTCTTCCTCAGCAAACATTTCTCATTACACTACAACTTTATATAACACCTTTATGTACAGTCAGTAAGCATCAGAATCATGGCAGTATCAGTCATAAAGATGTTGTTTTGTACTGCTCCTGCATTCAACCCAGTCATCAGCAACAGCATTCTGGTATACACATTTGAATTCAGATCAATAATATGGCAAATTCCAGGATCAACATGGCTATTACGCTGAACAAAAATATAAATGATACATGTGAAGTGCTAGTCCCATGTTCCTTATGATAAAAAATCAACTTTGCATGCACATGTCTGTATTCTCAGACATGGGTGGATTCATTGATTCATTGAATCCACTGATTTTAACTCAGTTAAACCATTGAAATTGTTACATGGCATGTTCATATTTTTTATCAGTTTATTTATTAGTAAAGCATTTGAATGGTGTGCCTTGGGTAGTAAGTATTGGGGGTTATGACATATTTATGTAATGTCATAAATTAAGGTTACAAATGTGTAATGACATTGTTATGACAGTATTATAATGGGTAATAATAAGGTATGTCAGCTGTTATTATCCAATTTATTATATAAAGTGTATATGCTAAAGCCTGAAAGCTCTGCTGACTTGGAAGGATAATTATTTAGTTTGTTCTATAACACAATGCTGGTTTCTGATGGCTCTATTCACCCTCAGGCTAGAGGTTTTTGTCAGGTTTGGTTATGTAATGAGATAACACCTGTTCCCTCGGTTGGGTGAATGTCATGGCTTGTTTCCTGTCTCTTACTGCTCAATATATTAATAATATCTTGTGTAGCACCTCTAAACCACAGGGTCAAAATGTTCCCACTACATCTGTTATTTTGCCTGTTCCCAGTACAATGCAGTCCTTTTAAACATCCACAAAACAGGAAAAAATATCCTCATCAAAGGAGCCATTACCTGTTCAACCAAGGCAGTTATTTATCTGTTAACCTGTCTTTGCAACAAGAATTATGTGGGTAAAACAAATCGTGAATTTAAAGTAAGAATCTCAGCGCACCATAGCACAATTCGGTGCAAAAACTTGATTTGCCCAGTTGCGGCCCATTTTATGAAAATGAACCACTCTATTTCCTTGCTCCTTTATATTGGAATTGAACATGTCACCCTCCCAAGAAGAGGAGGTCATCTTGAAAATCTATTGTTAAAAAGAGAGACAGCCAGGATCTTCAATCTTAAGGCCCTAGCTCCGTTCCGTTTCAACGTAGAGTTTGACCTCAAACCGTTCCTGTGATACTGCCCTGTCACTGTGTTTAACATTGTCTGTTTTAAAGAAGGCCTTTTGTAGGTCACATTTATGATTGTATGTTATCTGTTCCTCCTTGATTCTAATTTGTTATTTCAGTAGCTGACCAATAAGAGAATTGCAATCATGGTCTTAATTACTTTCACCTGCATGTGTTCCACTAAACCATATATGCAATCTGCAGTGCTTGACACTGTGGAATCTGCAGTGCTTGACAATGTTTATCAAACATGTAATGTTTTTCTTTAAATGTTTGATAGGAGGGAGTGTGGAATCTGAGCATTAACAATTTCAATATGAATGTACATTTCATTGGAAGTGAATGTGCTTAGATAATGAGAACAACAGAAACCTCTCTGTTTAGATTTTCACTGTAGGTTGCGCTCTGATAACCACAGGAATGTTTACAGTGACCATCTGGCATGGGGGTTGACTCCTATAAACATGATATGTGCTAGGTAGAAACACCTTTAATGTATAGGCTAGCTGGCAACTATCTTTACAGTGAGAAGACAATGGAACGTTCACCGAATGACATCTGTGCTGCATTTTTCCAATAAACTTGAGTGAACTTCTCCCTCGATTTGATACGGGTTCTACATTATTTGACCACTATACATAACCGCTGATTTCTAACAACATGATACCCAGAAAAAGACAGCTTCTGTGTCAAAATGTTGGTATTAGGTTATTGCATCTGAGCATACCAGTGTGCGACTTTCTTATCCTTTACAATTGTTTCGCTCCACCACCCAGCACCTCGCTTAATTTTGCCACATTTGTACAAATAATTTGTATATAGTAACTGACATCTGCATGTCAGCATACAAAAGAAAAAACATATATTTTCATCAGATTGAGGGTGGGGTGTACCAGACTTACAGCATCCTCCATTTACAGTTCCCAAAATAAAATACCAAATTCTTCATTGAGACCAAGTTCACTCCTGAACCAAACAGCCACTTAAATATCCTATGTCGCTCTTGTAGACATTTATATCCAATGACAATCAACCACATAACTGGTGATAACTGGTAAATGGCACATTACGTTAATACTTTGAACATAAGTGTAAACAATATGACAAAGGTCTAGCTTAAATGTATAAACATAATGTGTTAAAAAGGGGACTCACACAAATATGCCCAAAAAGTATTAAAACAACATAACATATAGCAAAGCCTACATTTTTCATAGCCAGATGTCAAACAATGACCACAGATATATGCATATTGCATCAGTACAGATTGACTTGTGCTTAGGTTTTTGTACTGGTATAAATCATTGTGCCCCCCACCCCATACACAGTGATACACACCAGCACAATAACTCACGACAGATTGAAACTACACATTTTCTACCAAAACAACAAAAAAACAAAACAAATGTTTCTCCATAACTAGCAGAATTTAAAACAACTACCAATAAATATATCACAACTAGATGAAGCAAATGTATAAGAAAATATACTTTACTCTTCACCTTGTTTCTGCGCTTTTAATCTAAACCCATTAATAGTGTTAGAGAGGGGTTATTGTTTTTTCATGGGCTCTATCACTGAGGCTGTTACACTGCACTGTGGTGGATCTCTGAATAAAACCCCATCTCCCCAGACTAGAGCATTTAAACTGCAGTGAGGCTGGTTGTGTAAAACATTAGGCATATCATGAATGCCCTTTCTTTCACTATCAAAAGCAAGCCCCTGGTGTGTTCTCTACAGCAATATTTGATTATTAGCAATATGGTCTCAAAATCTTTACAGAGGAAACATACAAATCACTTTGATTTATTATGTTTTCTATGTGTCTAGGACACATAGTATTCAATACCTCCTCTAAATCCAGTTAGTTTGTTTCTCCACTTTATGCTTTGGCCATAACTATGAGCAGAGGGTTTCAACAATATGTTAATAGAATATAACTAACGTGTTACAGTAAATGACAGGAGGACTTCCATGTGTGCTATACTGCATATTTATAAGGACAGCCACATTCAAAAAAGAAGCCTGATTATTTGGATAGGAGTTGTGGAAGACCACAAATCAGCACATCAGTATGATATCAGAAACATTATAAGAAATATGAACAAGTAACCAGGCAAGCCTAGTCCAGCCGGCCCGCAATAAAATGAGTTAATCATGGATGCCCTTTCTAGAATCGAACCCAGGTGGCCCACATGAAAGGCTGTGTCGTTAACCACTACACCACACGTTAGACACCATTAAGCGTTGTGTTAAACTGAGTAACGTTTCTTATTAAGTTTACCTCCACCACAAATAGTATCTATCAACTTTATGGCTTTTGCCACTGGCTGTTTTAACAGCTTATTAGCCATTCGTGAATGACATTGATACAATAACTACTGTATCAATATAGGTGACGATAACAGACTCTTTTGTCCAGGGAAAAGACGAGAGAATTGTGTAGCCAGCGAAGTGTTTGTCTATCCTAAAGCAAGCCTAGGACATAATTCAAAAACCACCAGAAATAGTCGCAATACAACAGTAAACAGTTTCATTTGAGGCTTCCCATAACGTAGCTACTAAAGGTTGTAGCCAGCGAAGTTTTTGTCTATCCTGAACAAATCCTGTTTTGCCACTGGCCATTTCAATCTATATCTATCAACAGCAGACGAACACGGGACCTGCTGTTTCGGAGCCCACGTCTCTAACCACCTGTAATAGAATTCAAATTAATATACGTGAAATCCAGTGAATATTGAGTGTGCAGATGGTATAGTCAGCTTCTTTGTTATGGAGAGGATTTTGCATTGCACATTATTACTGTGGCCATTGTTGTACACACTGACTGATGCCATTACAAAAACTCACTGAAGCCTTCAAAGTCATGTTTACTGTTCAAACACCATGGGAGGATATTTCTGTATTAGGTCACATAATTCACAGATTATACAAACAAGGAAAAATCACCACTTTCTGTCCTGATGCTAATGGTTCATGTTTTTATTGCTTTGAAATAGTCCTAAATAGTGTGGAGTAATTCTGAGTGCAAAAATTATTAAATATTTTTAATAAAATGTATGTATTTTTCAACAACAAATAATTCATGTGCAAAATTGTAAATATAAAATCTGGACATTTGAAATAATTTTCAAAATATGTCTTTCTGCCTCTGTTGTCAGCTACTTCACACTGAGTGATTAGGTGAGGAGAGCTGATAGGTTTTTGTCATGGGCTGTATCATTGTGACCCGCTATATATGGCTCAGTGGTTTTCCTCTGCACAAAAACCTCCCGACTCTCACCACTCGATGCGGGGGTCTAAGCTGGAGTAAACTAGTGCAACTTTTCACAACAAGCCTAACTTAATGTATTGAATTTTATTGGAGGAATGTCAAATTATGTGTTATTAAAATCCCGTCTAGGAACAGATGTCATGGTGTGGATCCCCACTTCTCCCCGGCGATCAAAATAATTATCTAGCAAAGAATGACGGGAAGATGTCACGTCCCCGCCTCCGCGAGCGCGCAGCAGAGGGCGCCCGCGCCCCTGAGTCTCAGTGCACACCAAATCACACACCTGTCACCAATCACCAAATCACACACCTGTCCCCAGTCACCTCATCAGCACGCAGATTAATACAACTCCCTGCCACTTCTCCCCTGCCAGATCAATGGTTCATGTTTACATGCCACATCT
>JACXGI010007026.1:0-39137 GCA_016801175.1 Esox masquinongy
AGTCAGCAGTCTTCCCCATGATTGTGTAGCCTACAGAACTAGACTGAGAGACCATTTAAAGGCCTTTGCAGGTGTTTTGAGTTAATTAGCTGATTAGAGTGTGGCACCAGGTGTCTTCAATATTGAACCTTTTCACAATATTCTAATTTTCTGAGGTACTGAATTTGGGGTTTTCATTAGTTGTCAGTTATAATCATCATAATTAAAAGGAATTAACATTTGAAATATATCAGTCTGTGTGGAGTGAATGTATACATTATACAGGTTTCACTTTTTGAATGGAATTATTGAAATAAATCAACTTTTTGATGATATTCTAATTATATGACCAGCACCTGTATATTCTGGTTTTTATATTGACAGTTTGTAGCAAAAGTTACTTTTTCTTGTAAGTCTAGCAACCTTTGCCCCAATTGTTTAAACCTGTGATTGAAAGTTGTTACATTGGACATTATCACTCTATGAAACTATTTATTTATAGCATTAGCATCAGCTTACGAGACTACTCAGACAACGGTATTCATCACCATTACAGACAGATGGAGAAAGGGAGGGAGAGCATTTCCACACACTCTTTTATCAAGCCCACAGCTGGATTGGACAAGAGCTCTGGAAGCCAAGGGCTCTGTTCCAAGATGATCAAAACCACAATATATCATGGGTACATTCTGACTGACTGATCTACAAATAATAATATGATGTTTTTGATACAAGGTTATTATAGATCCGGCAGTCGGCAGTCATACATTCGATTGTAATTTAGAACAAGCTCAGCTGCTGCTGCAACGAACAGCCTCTGTAGCTAATCATAGTGGACAGATGACTCAGCAAATCACAGTAACAGAAAGAGAGAGTCCAGCAGCAAATCCCACAGACAGATTAAAAGCGATACACTGATGATTGACAGGAGAAAAGTGTATTAGGCAGACAGGTTGAATTAGGGGTGACCAAGACTCCCCCTAAAGAGCTAGAATGGGGTTTAAGGCTAACACACATGGTACTGGCATAATCAGTTGCGGGGAAATCAAGCAATATGTGTGCACTGCAGAGAAACATGATACAGTCCCAATAAAATTGTCATCAGACTTGCAAAACTCTGGTTGGGGCTCTTTGGAAAATATGGTGCACGCTTCCTCGGATGGTGGCGTGTTGAGCTGTTGATACCTGCAAGTTTACACAACAAAAGAATCTAGCATCTCGAGTCTTCTTTGATATGTCTCAGAAAATGTAGCATTATGTAATGTTCCAATATTCCACCACAGATGGGGAGAGGGGCTAATCTCTCCCACACTGAGACCTCCACCACTGGGCCAATGGCAGCCCTTTCTCTCTAGGCTCCAGCAACCAGCCTGGATTAGTTGATCAGGCCAGACAGTGGCCTGAAGCACACTAAAGGTGGGACACAAAGATAGCAGTTTGAAGGACAACAAATGCCAACAGGTAGGAGAGAATTGAGAGAATGTGTAGATGTGTGTCTGGGGTGCCATGGCACAGTGATTAATGATGAAGTGAAACTCAGCTCAGACCCAATCCCCCAAACTCTTAGCTCATTTTACGCCTCAACGGAGCTTTCTCTCTCGTTCTTGCTCTCTCTCTTTCTTGCACGCACGCAAGCACAGACATCTAACAGCTGAGGTCATATGTACACTACAGTTCAAAAGTTTGAGGTTACTTACAAATTTCCTTGTTTTCGAAAGAAAAGCACATTTGTTGTCCATTAAATTAAAATAAAACTGATTGGAAATAAAGTGTAGACATTGTTAATGTTGTAAATGACTACTGTAGCTGGAAACAGCTGATTTTCAAAGGAATTTCTACCTAGGCCTACCGAGGCCCATAATCAGCAACCATCACTCCTGTGTTCCAATGGCACATTGTGTTTGCTAATCCAAGTTTATCATTTTAAAATGCTAACTGATCATTAGAAAATCCTTTTGCAATTATGTTAGCACTGCTGAAAACTGTTGTGCTGATTAAAGAAGCAATAAAACTGGTCTTCTTTACAGGCTCAACACGGCCAGAAACAAAGAACTTTCTTTTGAAACTCATCAGTCAATTCTTGTTCTGGGAAAGGAAGGCTATTCCATGTAAGAAATTGCCGGGAAACTGAAGATCTCGTACAACAATGTGTAGTACTCCCTTCACAGAATAGCGCAAACTGGCACTAACCAGAATAGAAAGAGATGTGGGAGGCCCCGGTGCACAACTCAGCAAGAGGACAAATACATTGGAGTGTCTAGTTTGAGAAACAGACACCTCACAGGTCCTCAACTGGCAGCTTCATGAAATAGTACCCGCAAAACACCAGTCTCAACATCAACAGTGAAGGTGCGACTTTGGGATGCTTGCCTTCAAAAATTTCACAACACGTCCCTATTTTTTCAGTTTTTATTGAAATGTACTGTTTGTCTTAATGTACTCTGAAACTAAAACAAATAAACAATTGGAGACAAAAAAGAAATCAGGGAATCGTTTTGTTTAACAAAATTAAATCTACATTTCTGACTCAAAGTAGACACCTTTTCTAGACATAACAGCCAAACAGACACATGGCATTCTTTCTACAATGGAAATCAGATATTGTTTGAAAAGTTCTTCCCAACACTATTACAAAAGTTTCCACAAATGTGTTGCACTTGTAGGTTGCTTTTGTGAGAAAGCATGTCTTTTCCTGACAATATAAGTGTATTTTACTGCTAGACTCTTGTTAAAGAACACAACACAGAGGAATGGTGCTTTGCTACTATGTGCTATACGAGGAACCGTATAGCAAACAGATGGTACCTATTATTCGAGGGGCCCCATAAAACCTGATGAGTGTGTGTGGAGCAAAAAACTCAAAAGGGGACACAATACCAGGCCCTACAAGGTTAGGATATAGAACACACATATATGATTGGAAGACGGATAGATAGTGGAGCGGATGTGCTGATGGTTTGTCTAGCATAAATATACTGTTTAAGACAAAGACATTTGGGGAAGCACAAAGACATTTGGAAAGAACAAGAAGACAGACAGATGGAAAGAAGGGCTGAACATCTAGGAAAGACATGTACTATATTTTGTGAATAAACAACAAAGGACACTTCTCCCACTGACTTGGGTCCATTATTTTTCAAAAGAGCCCAGAATCTGACGGTTAGTGCCATGACCCAGAATGGTTCGGTTCTGAGATCCAATTCATCAATATCCATCATTGATCAAGAGGAGAGTTGCTGAGAGTGCACAACCATTTGGGACTTGGTTTCCTCATCCTGGTACTGGTTGGTGAGTCAGAATCTACTCCCTTAAAAGAACCACGGTAAGGTTTTATGTTGTGATAGTGCGTAGAATTGAGTGATGTGTATCCAAGAACATTATTTCTAGTGTGCAATCTTCCCTGTAGTGATGGGAAGTGCCACGTGTATTAGAAGACCTAATATAGGCCACTCTTATACAGCAAGAAACTTCCATTATACTATTTAGAGGTCCTTGGTAGGTGCGTAGCAAGTACACACGTGTGTAAGTTTGGGATCACCAAAGGTTTGGGATCACTTAGAAATGTCCTTGTTTTCAAAGGAAAACCAAATTGTGTCCATTAAAGTAACATTAAACTGATCAAAAATACAGTGTAGACATTGTTAATGACTATTGTAGCTGGAAATGGCTGACTTTCAATGGAATATCTACATAGGCGTAAATAGAATTAAAGCTGCAAGAAGCATTTAGCGGGTTTCAGTATTAAGCTATCATTAGCCAGATTGCATTTTCAACAGGACACATACTGTACCCAACTCATGTCCATAGCTGCAAACAATATTGCATGTATGTTTCAGTGGCATTTCTAGAACATTTTACATGGGGTGGCAGAAGGGTGGCAAGTCGAAATTCAAGGGTGGCATATCATTCTATTGTTGGTTATGTCCACTTCATTTATACAAATCCAGCTACTGAAAACAGACAGTGTAATGTCTTGCTAATAAATATCAAACATGTTCTACATTTTGATGGCATTCATTTTCAGGATGCATTGATTTATGCTTCTGCACTTGGCAGAATAATATAAACAATGTCTCAAAGTAAAATACAAAATGCTGCTAACTTCCCTCAATTCTTAAGTTGCAGCTCTGGAAAGAATTAAGAGACCACTGTAAAATTATCAATTTCTCTGGGTTTACTATTCATAGGTATGTGTTTGAGTAAAATGAAAGGTTTTGTTTTATTCTATAAACTACTGACAACATTACTCCAAAATTCCAAATAAAAATATTGTCATTTAGAGTATTTATTTGTAGAAAATAACAACTGGTCAAAATAACCAAAAAAAGATGCATTGATTTCAGACCTCAAATAATGCAAAGAAAACAAATTATTATTCATTTTTCAACAACAAAATACTAATGTTTTAACTTAGGAAGAGTTCAGAAATCAATATTTGGTGGAATAACCCTGATTTTTAATCACAGCTTTCATGCGTTTTGGTATGCTCTCCACCAGTCTGTCACATTGCTGTTGGGTGACTTAATGCCACTCCTGGCACAAAAATTCAAGTAGCTCGGCTTTGTTAGATGGCTTGTGACCATCCATCTTCCTCTTGATCAAATTCCAGAGGTTTTCAATAGGGTTCAGGTCTGGAGATTGGGCTGGCCATGACAGTCTTGATCTGGTTGTCTTCCATCCACACCTTGATTGACCTGGCTGTGTGGCATGGAGCATTGCCCTGCTGGAAAAACCAATTCTCAGAGTTGGGGAACATTGTCGGAGCAGAAGGAAGCAGGTGTTCTTCCAGGATAACCTTGTAATGTGCTTGATTGATGCGTCCATCACAAAGACAAATCTGTCTGATTCCAGCCTTGCTGAAGCATCCCCAGATCATCACCGATCCTCCACCATTCTTTTTGTAGGTCACTTGATGTCATCCTACGGTTGTTGAGGGACATTCGAATGAGTTCAGTCAGTGGTCAATGGACAGTCGTTTTCACCCTCTGCCAGTCTGTAGCTTTGTTGTCCCCAATGTCTGTTGCTTGACCTTGTTCTTATGAACCGCCGTTCATAAGCTGATGCTCACTGTATCCCTCTGCCAGTAAAGCCAGAATTGAACCCTTCTTTTCCTCTTTTTTGTCATACTGATTAGTTATTTTTTCATTCAAATTACTCTTGAGGTACTACTTGCACTGTTTTTGCCATCCAGCTGGTACTATTGCAAGAGGATAGTGATGACCACAGCAGTGGTTTTTATACCTTTCCTCATTATATTAGATTTGGTTCAGGCAATCACCTAATCAGTACCTCATTAAATAAAATGAGGTGTGCCTGTGTTGGAATTTAACAGACACCAGAATGGATTGGCTGCCATACATGTAGAGATGCTGATTTAAACCCCTGAGGATGGACTAGGCGCTACCGCCCACGCCTGAGGCGTATTTGCATAACAATTACATAGTATTACATATTTTCAATACGGTTTGTGATAGAGAGATTCTGTTTTCTTTGCTGTTTTCCTGAGATTCTGCTGAAAACGCAGATGCGCTTTGTGTTTACGTGGCACATCTCCTGGTTGTCGTCATCCTGTCCAAATGCAACCAAATTCTTGTGCACCTGACCAATGGATGGGCTGTTGGGTGACAGCATCCAATGGAAGGCTCTTGCTAGGCAAAATAGTTTCTTTTACCCAATCAGGGGAAGGTATCTGTTATGTATTGGAGCAAATCAAAAGGTTGCGGGGTGGGACATAATAAGTTTTGTTTTCTGTATGTGCTAGAGGAGATGACTAGAGGAGGTGGAAGCAGTGTGTTAGCTTAGCTACGCTATGTGTTTTCAACAGTTTTATAAGTATTATTATTAGTATGAAATGACAAAACGTAAAAACACTTTTACTAAATGTAGCCATAGTCCGTTACGGTTTTCAAACGCTGGATAGCTGAGTTAACGGACAACAAAGGACGAATGCTAACAATATGCTAACGCAAGAACAGTCTGGTAACATCAAATAACCTATTCATCAAATAACCTATAACATCAAATAACCTATCGTGAAATAATGTAATACAAATGTGATCATTATAGATATTGTTTGCTTTGCATTTTTGGAATGGGAGAACTGTTCCACATGGCTGTTTGTGGTCTGATTTTAATGATAAATAGTGAAATAATTATGGGTATCATAAACATATCGGACTGCTTGCACAAAAGGTGACTAATTTCATTGTTCTGTTCACATTTATTGTGATACAATGCATATTTGTGTAAGAAAGAGGGTTTGAAAAGTGTTTTTGGAATGGCAGAACTGTTCCACATGGTTCTGTGGTCTGATTTCAATGAAAAATGGTGTCAAAAACGTGTTGGACAAAAGGCAAATTATTTCATTTTTCTGTTCACATTCATGGTGATGCTTTTTCTTACACAAATGTGCATTGTGTTTGCACAGAACATTTGTATTGGGAGTATCACTCCGTATGGTTGTGTTATGGTCAGAATTCAATTATATATAGAAAAAATCTGATTTCGCTTATGACATTATTTACTTCATTGTGCATTTTTCCCTAAAACACTACCTTATAAGAACATTAGCATGCATGCTTATATTAGCTGAGGTTCTTTAGAATCATTTGATGCCAAATACATGATGATCCATTTACATTACATATTGTTTATTAGCCCAAATATAAAAGTAGTGAAACCTGAAAATTTAAAGCGTAGTCCCCAGGGGGTTAAGAAAAATTAGGAATGGTCTCTTAATTTTTTCCAGAGCTGTATAATACTTAGGGAACTCCCAATACACAGATTTTGCCCACTCGAAAGACTTGTACCAAACTTTGAAGACGAAGTTAAATTGCTTGAAATACACAAACACTGAATATAGGCTACTGTGGTTATGGTGTAGCAATTTAAATTACAACTGTTAATCACATATGACCACACATCATATTTTGTTGATGTTATACAGATGTCCAGAGATGTCTAATTTAGAATTACTGTAGATAAACCTAAACTTTCTCCACAGATGCAATTAACAATTGAATTATCCACAGCAAGCTACATCTACATTGGTCAATGTCCCTTTGCTAGCTAGCTATCAGGACAAGCATTTCATGACAATGATGGCAGCAAGCTACAAGCTACTTCATCTGCAAATTTGTTGGCCAACTTTACCAATAATATTACTGGTAATATATCTTAACTATAATAAATGGCTGCTGCTAATGCAAGATTATAACATTTTGTATCATATATTTAGTAAGCATGTGCAGCAGTACATATTTAATTACTGCTAGGCTAGATTAGTGCGATCCTGACTGCTCCCTTGCTTAGAGTATCATGGACCGACGCCCGGTGTTTTCACTGGAAGGGAGGGGGAGCAGCACGGAGACAGGAGCAGACGGACTCCGGGACACAACCATTTTACGGGGAAGGGGGAACTCAAAGATAGTGGAACGGGTTACCATAGAGATTAACAACTAAAATAGAAAAAAATAATACCATTCAATAAAATGTAATATGAATATATTAATAAATTTTTTTAGGGAGGCAGCTGCCAACCCTTGCCACCCCTGTGGTTACACCAGTGGTATGTTTTTCCTTTTCACTAGTATCCTCATGGCCAAGTGGAAACATTATATATAAATAAAGTGTTTTCACAAATTCAGAATTCCCCAAATGCATTATTAAGGAATTGATGGGTCTCAAATGCAAATATTTTCCTTTGGAGGATACTGACATCTTTATCTCTTTTCACAATTTTAACACAAATGGGGTGAGTATCATGAGCTTGCAAACGTGGAAGCCTCAATATCTCCACCATGTGGTGGACCGACAATTGCTTACCCTCGTTTTTGTTGTCTTGTGATTGTCAAAATATGTAGCAATATATGCATATTCATTGGTGAGTAGCAGTGGCCAGGTTTATATAACCTTTAGATGCCAAATATGAAAGAACATGAAGATAATACAAGTGGGATAATAGTTGTTCGGTTTCAGAGATAGTAGCAATGAGGTCCCCAAGGTAGACATGCGTGTGTAACAACTGTAAAAATCCAGGCACAATGGCAATTCTAAATGTGCAAAGAGGCAAATTGAATGTACAAGGTCTATGTGCAATTGAAATGCAGGGATAGCAGCAATGAGGTTCTTGAGGTAGACACATACTTCGTCTTCACTATTATCAAACAATTTGGAAATAAGTAAAAATTAAGAAACAACCTTGAATAAGTAGGTTTGTTTAAACCTTTGACTGGTACTGTATATCTTCTGCCCAAATATCAGATCTGTAAAAAAACACACTCCCAGGACTTTTTCTTAAGGCCCAGTGAAAGGTGGGGCTTGGGACAGGTTCACACTTTCCTTACTCTTACTGTTTTTCTTAGCGATATACACACACTAATAATCTCAAAGGTGTATCAATAAAAAATGGGTTACCCATTGCCACCCATTGCACATGCGCGCACACACACACACAGAACTGTTGCTTTTTCATGACATTTCATAACACTGCATTACAAAGGAAGTAAGCACTACATTTGCTATACTGGCTTTAGGTAGCCATTTCCTGAGTTGTTAGAAACATAGAAAGCTTCACACATTCCTTGCGCTTTTTCCTTGCCATATACACAACCGCTACCCATCTCATACGTGTGTCAATAAACATGTGTTACAGGTACTACATGTCTCCCATTACGTACACATACATATTGGTTTTTCATTGAATGTTATAACAATGCGATACAAATTTAGGAGCATCAGCTAACCATATACACTATTGACTTGCAATGCAATCATCACAATTACTAACTCACATCATACTTAGGCACTACCTCAGCAATTGCTCTGTCTTCAGGTCCAAGGCCACCAGCCAAATGCAAGTCCTAACCCCTTAATTGTTATGGGGCGTCTTCTGCCTCTCCTCATGCAGTACTGTATATGCATTACAACACATTCTTGTAAATGTTTTGGCAATATGGAGAAGTACTGTAATGTCAGACTATAGCAGCCTAAAAATAGGTGTCCTATAAATTGATATGAACATTAAGGGCTAAGTAACACAAGGGCTAAGTAGCTAGTTAGTTCAACATTCCCTACCTAGCTAGATAACTACCACTATTTGTACGTGGACGTTGTCCTTTAATTCATTATTCTATCAAACATGATAATCAGCAAACCTATCTACAAACATTATAGGAGTAAGTCAGCATCAGCTAATGCTACCCTGCTGTTTGGTCATCCAGTAGCAGAACGTTGGAAACAAAGTTCTGCTGCCAGAGTTTTTACAAACAGTCCAGTAATGTTAGCTCGTATTAGCTACCCATTGTTAGCTAACGCTAATTAGCGTTACTAGCTAAAGTTTTTAGCAATGTCTATGCTTTAGCTAATACAACTTAAGCTAATGCCAACTAACATTAGTTAAGGCAGAGTGTTGGTAAACTGTAACGTTAATTAAAGCTAACTAAAATCAAGTTTTGGCTAAAAACAGTTGCAATGTTAGTTAGCATTTGCTAACGCTAACTAAATAGCTAACGTAAGGTAACATCCCTGTACTGTTTGTAAATAGGTTACTTACCTTAGCAGAATGTGTCCATTTGAACTGAAATACAGTGAGGGAAAAAAGTATTTGATCCCCTGCTGATTTTGTACATTTGCCCATTGACAGAAAGAAACTATCAGTCTATAATTTTAATGTTAGGTTTATCTGAACAGTGAGAGACAGAATAACAACAAAAAAATCCAGAGAAACGCATGTCAAAAATGTTATTAATTGATTTGCATTTTAATGAGTGAAATAAGTATTTGATCCCCTCTCAATCAGAAAGATTTCTGGCTCCCATGTGTCTTTTATACAGGTAACGAGCTGAGATTACGAGCACACTCTTAAACCAAAGAATCATCGGCTCCAGCATGATAAAAAATGTCTCAGACACCTCATAAATTGTTTAACATTTTAAGAAAGGTTCATGTCTCTAAGTAATATTGCTGATTGTTGGAGAATTTCTTAACAATGTTGACGTTTATAGCGTTTTTCACAAATTCATAATTGGCGAAAAACCATTACGCCTGAAGATTGGTCATTTAGTGTCATAGGAGTTTAGGTGTTTTCACACATTCAAAATGGCTGAAAAAACATTAAGGCAGAGGTAATGAGTCCCAATTGCAAATATGTTCTTTGTAAGGAGATGGACTTACAGTCATGTGAAAAAATTAGGACACCCCATTAAATATTCAGTTATTCATTAAGAAATGTTCACATATCGATGTCTAATCTTGTT
Organism: Esox masquinongy; assembly: GCA_016801175.1. Classification (NCBI taxonomy): domain Eukaryota; kingdom Metazoa; phylum Chordata; class Actinopteri; order Esociformes; family Esocidae; genus Esox; species Esox masquinongy. The sequence goes on from JACXGI010007026.1 coordinate 10,236, forward strand.
TTATTCATCTCTGGAAAAGAAAGTGATCTAATTGCAGGTAAACAGCAAAAAATAACATTGTTTTACTCATTAAACAAAAGACATCAACATAAATGCATATTCTAACTGAGGAAAAAGTTAGGACACCCTACCCCCTAATACCTAGTGTTACCCCCTTTGGCTGAAATAACTTCAGTGAGACGCTTCTTGTAACCCTCTACCAGTCTCTGACATCGGTCTGAGGAAAGTTTGCCCCACTCCTCAATGCAGAATGCTTTAACCTGTGTGATGTTTGAGGGGTTTCTTGCATGTACAGCTTGTTTCAAGTCACCCCACAGCATCTCCATTCCAGGACTCTCCATTTCTGTTTTCAGCCAGTCCTTGGTGGATTTACTGGTATGTTTAGGGTCATTGTCATGTTGCAGGGTCCAGTTCCGCTTCAGCTTTAATTTTCTTACAGATGGTCTCACATGTTGCTCAAGCACCCTCTGATACACTGTAGAATTCATGATGGATTCTATGATGGTGAGCTGGCCAGGTCCTGCTGCAGCAAAGCATCCCCAAACCATGACACTTCCGCCTCCATGCTTCACAGTTGGTATGAGGTTCTTTTCCTGGAACGCTGTATTTGGTGTGCGCCAAACATGTCCTCTGTTCTGGTGTCCAAATAATTCAATTTCAGACTCATCTGTCCAAAGAACATTACTCCAGAAGTCCTGTTCTTTGACTACGTTCTCTCTGGCAAACTTCAGTCTGGCCTTAGTGTTTCTCTTGGAGAGTAAAGGTTTCCTCCTTGCACACCTCCCGTGAAGATTAAACTTGTGCAGTCTCTTTCTGATTGTAGAGGCATGCACTTTCACATCAACAGTCGCCAGAGCCTACTGTAGGTCCCGTTATGACATTTTAGGGGTTTTGGAGACTTCTTTTAGCATCTTGCGGTCTGCTCTCGGGGTGAACTTGCTTGGACGGCCAGACCTGGGCATGTTGGCAGTTGTTTTGAATGTCCTCCACTTGTACACTATTTTCCGGACAGTGGAATGGCTGATTTCAAACTCATTTGAGACCTTTTTAAATCCCTTACCAGACTCATAAGCTGCAACAATCTTCTTTCTGAAGGCCTCAGACAGGTCTTTCGATCTCACCATGGTGTTCACTCTCACGTCAACAGTCAGGAGCACACCAAACTGAATGTCTGAGGTTTAAATAGGGCAAGCCTCCTTCAAAATGCTGAGTAACAATGTTCTAATCATGTGCACCTGATGTGATATACCTGTGTGTGATTTCAGCCATTTTAAGTGGGACAAAATGTGGGGGTGTCCTAATTTATTCCTCACCAGAAATTGCATGTTTATTTGATTACATTTTACAGAAAGTTTTAAAAAGTATTTTCTTCAGTTTTACTTGTTTAGTTATATTACTTGAATCACTCAGTATTGTTAAAATTGATATTAAATATCCATGTCTAAATATGTTAAAAAACACACGTTTTCATAGGGTGTCCTAATTTTTTCACATGACTGTATCTCCGTCTTTTCAAGGCTCTAAGTCAAACGGGGTGAGCGTTGTGACCTTGCAAATGTGGAAAACCTCAAAAGTGCCACCGTGTGGTTAATAAAAACCACATGGTGGTTCCTTGCAGTCATTTTTGTTTTGTGTTGTTTTTGTCAACATATCATAATGTTTTTGTCCCAATGGCAAAACTGTTCACAGTAAGGTAGACCTGTGTACCAATTTTCAAGACTCTAGGTCACGAGGGGTGGGCATGGTGAGCTTGCAAATAGTGTGAATTTGGAGGCTTGTGGCAGTGCCACCACAAGGCCGACTTGCATGCCACTGCACCAGAAGTTGTGGCCCTTGGCCCTTTATTACCATATAGATTTGGGCAACTTTAAGCCATTTTATGTCACAGGAATTTGCAAAAAGGATCCTTTTTTGCCCATAAGAATGCTCATAATAATTAAACCTGCAAGCAGCATTTAGCGGGTTTCAGCATTGAAGCTACTACTAGCCAGATTGCAAATTTTTTTTCCACTTATATCCATAGTTGCAAACAATATGACATCTATGGTTTTACTTTACTGTAGTGCCTCCATGAGGCCAACTTGAAACATAATTTATATATAAATTAAAATCACAACCCAATCAATCACAATCATGTGTACCAAGTGTAACAACAGATATTGTGTTATGGCTATTATGCCGCCACTATTTGGCCAAACTGAATTTACTTGCATGTTTCATTGCAATGGTGTTCAGGACATGTAGGACATGTTTTTTGCCACACTGGCCTGGCTTATAGAGCGTTTGAAGACATAATTCAATGTGGTTTACAAATAAAAAATAAAAATAAAAAAATGCAATAGAATAAAAACATTCAGATTGTTACAGTTCTCTAACCACCTTCCAGGGGTCTCTCCATCCCTGAATCTCAATCCTTGCACTCCAGCGCTTGGATGAACCCATCAGTCCCTTCATGAGATAATCTCTGCATCGATGTTTTACCCAGCTGTCACCGGGTGTACATTTATGCCATGTCTCTACATGCATTTTATATTCATCCTCGACGAATTACAGTTCCCAAAACTGTTTACTGTACCACCCCGGTATCTCAGTCCTCGCACTCCAGCACTAGGATAAACTCATCAGTCCTTTTGTGAGATAATACCCTGCATCAATGTCTAAATTACAGCAGCAGCACAAGAACTTTCATTATCTGTCATCAGCAGATTGTTACATTTATATCAGAGGTTATTCCAGAATTTGCATTACAGAAAAATTATTTAATGATTGGTAAAACATAGAAAAAGAAAATAGAAATCGAAAAAAAACAAGATAAAAACTGGTCGATTCCGTAGTAAATTCCATGAGGAAGCTATAAAAGCTGTAAGGCTAACAGTGTGGTGTAGTTTAAACGCTCAGTCATAGGCACATGAAAAGAGAAGTGTTTTTAACCTGGATTTAAAAATGTATACATTTGGGGCACGTGTAAGATCTTCTGGTTGTTTATTACAGTTGTGTACATCATAACCGCTAAATGCGGTTATGCGTTTAGTTTGGACCTTGGGCTCTACTAGCTGACCTGAGTTCATGGATCTAAGTGCCCTGCTTGGTTTATAATCTTCTACCTTCTATATGTTTTTGTTATAAGGCAAAATCAGGTGTAGTGTTTTGCACTGGAGCCAATGGAGAAAGTGGCTAAGAAACTGCTGCAGGTGTAATATACGTTGAGATGGACATCATAGAAGTTGGTCAATAGGGTAAGCATAGAAAAATAGTCTGGCAGGGGAAATGGTCATACAGAATTCAGACTCAAAGTTAACTCTCTAAGGCCATACACAAAAACACTGGCCATAGAAAACACAGTGGTAGGACACTGCAAGTATGTTTTGTATGTTGTTGGTTCTAAAAAATGGTCCTTCTAGTTTCAGTTATCCTGACGGACATTAGGCGGGCCTGAGCCCAAGCACCACGTTTCAGGACTACTTAGCTTGTATATATGATGTTTTTTTTTGGTTTGTAAGTGCTTTATTTTGTATCTGTGTCTATAGGACCCCATCAAAAATGGGATGCTACATCTCAAGGGGCTATCCTTGCAATTAATTAAATTCAATATATTGATGAACAATGTTTACTCTAAAATCTCGGGATCGGCCACCCCATGAGCCCTCTCTGTTTCTTCTGTAGCATTTTTCTAAATTAAACCTTTCATTTACTGGCCCAATGCTCTTGCCCATTAGGCTATCTACCATACCTCTCCAAGAATGAGTACAGAAAGGGCGCGGGCAGAGAAAGAAGAGAAAGTATAGATAGAAAAAGACAGACAACCAGAGATTGCTGCTGGAAAGTATGTGACCGTGTTGCTTAAAAATATGTGAACACAGGATGGTTGTCTGTCTTACAGGAATGGTCACTGTATTTCTAAGAAATTATTAAAATTAACTCAGCCAATTAATTGAGGTTTGAGGGGTGTTTGGTACGCTTCAGTTCCTAAATGTTTTCATTTACAAAGGAGTCCATTAATTCTGGAGGGCACTGTAGTTAAATTTGTAGTTATTTCCATAATCCTATGTGGCTTGAGTCAATTAATGCTCCAGAAATATTGTACCACATTTTTAATCCTTTTTGCACACCTAATTCATCAAACCATTTCCCAGTAGCTAGATCCAATACACACCATGGTCCCATTTTGACTCATGTTGAACCCTTTTGATAATCAATGACTGTGCCCCTTTGAAGGGAAAAAGCCAATTCACCTGGAACTCAGCACCACAGCCTATGCACCCGCCAAACAGCCAGTCCAATTCCACAACACTCACAACAGAGTAGGTAGTCAGAACAGGCCCAGGTGCTATTAGTGCCCCTAAGGTCTCCTGACCACAGAGACTGCTAGTCAACAAATCCTTTCATGAAAGGTGATCATACAAGTTTTTCCATAAAAATGAATATATAGAATTTCATGCCCATATTCCTACCTTTATCACCCACTACATTTACATATATAGAGAGCAAATATGCTTTCTACCAGCCAAAGCTGGCTGTGCTGCTATTATAAACCTAATTTCTTATGGTAGAGCCTCCCTGATAACTGAAAGGAGTGTTGTGGATTGCTACTCCAGCATTACGTGGCTAAGAGGAGAAAAGGTGTGGGTTTTAAATGTTGCATAGAACCTAGGAAAGAACCTGATATCTTCACATAAAACTCTTTCATGATGCTTTAAAACTGGGACATCATAACAAAAAGCGAGAGAAGGGGAAAATGCAGCCTTGAAAAGAAGAGGGAGGGCAGAAATTATTCTTCCGCCTGGACCGTCACGCTCAATCTATTCTCTGACTGTTTCTAGGGAGCGGGGAGGACGGGGGCTCTCTCTACCCCTTTTCAGTTTTCTCCTCCGTTTCTCTCGCTGTCTCTTTCTCTCCTTTCTTCACATCTTTCCCATTTTCAGACTTTCATCTTCTCAATCTTTCTGTTTTCCATTCCTCTCATATTTCCCATTCCTTCTTCTATTTTACAGTCTGAGCCCATTCTTAGAGTTCAGCCAGATTTCACCTGTCTCTAGCTTGTTGATGGCATTTCCACTAAGTGACACCTTGTGTCCAACAACTTAGAATCCTCCAAAAGTCATTAATACTAAACAAAATAATACACAGAAGAACCTGCTCTCAAAGTCTACAGAGATATTATCTATTTCCAATTTATTAAGCATTTAACCTGATTTTAAATAGAGATATTAATTAAGAAAAGAGTGATACAAAAAGGTGTGAACATAATTAAGGATAAAGACCAAGTTGAATTATTCACATCAAAGAGCAAAAGCAGGACAGAAAAATTCCCCGCAGGGTCAGTAAACGACCACTTTCGAGTGCGTGTATCCTAGCTGATGTTGTGTTCCTGCGCATGCTTGTAGAACAGTGCACGCACGTTTGGTGAAACAGCATCAGGCACATATCCTCACATCTACAGGTAGATATCACATCGCCGTCACAGAATCCCACAGGAACACCAAATTGTCAGCACTCCCGCCTCTCTTCTTCCCCTCCTGCGTACACTAGGCGACAAATGACTCCCTCAAAAAATGAGGCTGGTTGGAGATGAAGTGGAACAATTAATTTCATGCTCATCCTCCTCATCTTTCAAGCGAGTTGGAGTCCCACATCTGGTGGCACAGAAACACCCCCAATGGATCTCCTTTATAACAAAATTAAACACAAACATACAACCATTCTGTCCTACAACAACCATTGAACAACATCAACTAGAATTAATATAATGTTAATGTATACATTTGTAGAAAATAGATATGGGACAGTGAGCTGACTACTCCATCATATGCTCATTTTCTAGATGGCAGCAATGAGGAAAGCTGCTGTTTTCCAAGCCCTACCTCAGTTTTGTGTTCTACTTTTGAGGAAGCAGTGACTGGTTACATAACGAAGTGCATTGACAAAGCTGTTCCACGGGTTACTGACATTCATTCCCAGATCGGGTAATGGCAAGATCCACACCTTGCTCAAAGCACATTGTGCTGCCTTTAACTCACTTGAATAGAACATCCCAATAAAAACAACTAAGAGGCAATACAAGAACAAAGTGAGCACTATCTGTCTCTATTTGGGCTGAAACACCAGGAACATGTGAAATGGTCAAAGAACTATTACAAACTACAAATGGAAAATTAGCAGTATGGGGGAAATGTGTGTATTCTCTGCTTTCACTTTCCATGCACTTTCTGAGAGCAATTCTACAGCCTAGGATGTACAGACGGTCCGGGGTGACTGCCCATTGCAATTATCTACTGCAGACGTATGCCAAACCCTCAAGAGGATAAACCCTTCGCAAGCCTCCTGATCTGGACAATGGGCCTCATTCACCAATATCTTCCTAAGTTTTTTCTTAAATTTGTTGGTAGCCCTTCAAATTAGAGCCGTTACTTACTGGGTAGTTCCCACGTAACTACGTAGTAACAAGAATGTAAGTATGTGGTAAGAATGGGTAGTTATGTTGGAACAATGTAAGTGTTACGTGTACTTATATGAACGAAGAACGATACTACTCCAAAACAACTTAGTAAACAGACAGGTGAGAAAAAAGCAATTTTGAAAGTAAATAATTGTCATTCTTATTCGTGCTTATGAATTTACCATTTAAATGTGACTTCATTAAATATTTTATTGCAAGTTCGCTCGCGAAATCAAGGATTTAAGACAAAAGAAAGATGATGCGTATTTCTCCGCTTTGCGCAACTTTTCACCTCCAACACACGCTTTGGGCAGTCGGTTCTTGCCAAACCAAAAGCTGCGTTGACATCAATCACAAATGTATGAATTGATTATATATGTGTGTTAGGAATCAAGCCACAGAAAACACTTATGTTGGGTGTCCTACAGTCCTCACTGCCTCTCCTCGAAAATAGGCACCCACATGAACGTTTTTTTCTCCAATATACCGGTTCGAAAGCGCTCCAATGTAGGCTATTATTGCGTCGCATTGAAAGCGAGAAGCTGACGAATTAAACGGATAGGCTTAACAAATACGAGTTTGTCAGATTTTACTGTTGTTGAGGACAATTAAACGTTAACATTAGAAGGCATATTTATTATGCTAATCTCTGTTGTGTTGTTTCCAAAAGTAGATACAATTAAGATCCATTAGCTTGTGGTGGAAATACACATTAAAACTAGTCTATTTCGTAATAACACCTGATAAAAAGAAAATAAATATGTGGTAAATTATCATTTGTTTTCAGGTAATACTCCATAACATACCTTCACGCCAACATCGTGTTGTAGCATATTATTTCCCATAACTTGTGTACTTTACCTTTACTTACCATGTAAGTTCCTAGTAAGTCCATCATCTTAAACTAATTATTATACAGTACCAACAACACAGTGTAAGTACTAGGGAAGAGGGCTGTAATTTGAAGCGATGTCTGTTCCCACATAGTTACAGTGTAGGTACAAGTACTGAGGGCTGTAATTTGAAGTGGTGTCTGTTCCCACAGCGTTACAGAGTAGTTACAAGGAAAGAGGGCTGTAATTTGAAGCGGGTTCTGTACCCACATCGATACACATTAGTTACACCTAAGCAAGTACGTTTCGGTGTAGTCAAATGAAGCAGTCTGATTCACAGTTGTTAAAACATGTAACACCTCAAATTAATTAATGACAATTTAAAATGAGAGGGTATGTTCAAAATAAAATAAAACTAAGATGGAAATTAATCAAAACGAAATCTAGATATCTGCCGCATTTGGACAGCGATATAATGACATTTAAGAAACACATCTGCCAATTATAAACATTTTATTAAAACAAAAAAACAATCAAATACTATTACAAAAACTACTGTACAACCACTGCTATCTGAACCTTCTGTTTTTAAATATATTTATTTTAAATTATAAGCAATTTGGAGTTCATCTGTATATCCAAAAGGTTGTTTTGCAGGTCCGGTGTGCTGTCCATGTACGCCATTTGAAATTCTGTGTAACCACACAGCCTCTATCCAGCTTGTTATAGAGGGAGAGTCCCAAAGTCCTCCCTCTTAGAAGAGATCAGTTTGTGGCATGGATGTGAAGGGTCCCTGATGATGCCGCACACCCTGTGAAAACACCGCTTGTGCTGGAGGTCTACGATGGCCGGGAGCTGGGTACCAGTGATGTGTTGGGCGGTTTCCATCACCCATTGCAGTGCCTTCCAGTTGGCTACGGAGCAACCGCCAAACCATGCTGTGGCGCAGTTAGTCCGAAACATAACCTGTTATAAACATGTCATAGCAGGCCTGATTATCAAACTAGCAGGCCTGATTATCAAGACCATTATAACTGTCATTAATATTTTCCTTGACCTCAACTACAGTGGTACAATTTGGACGTGTCATAAAGATGTCATGAAGTATTTTAACACTGTCAAATGCATTCATAACAGTGTCATGAATATTTTTCTTGACCTCAAGTAAAGTGGTACAAATTGGACTTGTCATAAAGATGTTATGACATGTTATAACACTGTCAAATGCATTCATAAGTGTCATGAATATTTTTCTTGACCTCAAGTACAGTGGTACAATTTGGACTTGTCATAAAGATGTCATTAAGTTTGTCAAATACTGTCATAAAGATGTCATTAAATCTGTCAAATGCTTTTAAATACCTTAACAAAAGCAAGACATTTTCTATATTGTTTTTGCACAAGAAATGTTTCCTAAAAAAAAAAAACTACTTTCAACAATCCTACTTTGGTAACATTTTTTCAGTGTCGTGTCACTCTTATGCACACCCCTTCAAATAAAGTGTTACCAAAGTTTCTTGTAACTGTGTAGGAGAGAGATAGGATTCGGCGGTTTTCAGAAGTGATTTATTGCTTTGACCTTTTGGCAGCTGCATATGTGTGAGAATATGAAAATGATTTATGACTGGATGGTAGCAGTTGTTTTTCCGTGGGGGTACATGTCCGGTTAGAGAGGGAAGGGGAGAGCAGGTGATTCTGTGGGATGGGGGGGGTTCAAAAAGGGTTATGAGTAAAAGATTGTATGAACGGCCTGTGGGGGGTGGTAATATTTGTACAGTTGTTTTTCAGGGGTTTCCTTCTCTGTGAGGAGGGGGTGTAGGGTTTCTTGAGATGCAAGGGGGGTTGAGCAGGAGTTACCGTTGGTTCATTCTCTGAGAGTTACCAATGAATAAGAGCTAGACTTCTCCTGGTTTGCAGTTGAAATCGTTTTTTACTCTGTATAAGAATCAAGATGGCGTCTGTGGTTAGTGATGCACCAGTGACAACCCTGACTTACAAAATAGGCCGCAGAACGGAGGAACGAAAAAAAAGATACATTCCAGAAATATACGACGCGCCAAAGAAGCGTTTTCTTAATGTGTATAGAACTCAAATACCACCGTTGAAGCAGCTGATGGATCAGCATGACAAAGCGGATGGAAAAACGGTCGGCTTTGCGTTTGATTAAAAGTGAAGTTGTACATTTTAGCCATGGGAGCTGAATATACAAACGACACCTGTGGCGTGAACCTCAACAGAGGGTCCATACATTGTATGTCACAAATACATAAATCTCAACGGGGGTGTGAGAGTATTCTGTGTCATGTGTAATGATCAGTTTTGATCAGTGGAAGTTCCTGAGATCGCAAAATCTCAAGGGACGTTGTCTTACTATGGTGTCCATGACAGCTGTTGGTTAGGGCAGGGTTTGGATATAGCTCCTCCCCAGAGGAGTGTTACAACCTCTTTGGTCATTTATCCTTGTTACATGGAAAATGTTATTTATTTGAACGGATTTAAAATATGTCAGCTAGAACAAACGATGCATTCTGCCCGAAATTGCCAGGGTACACAGATGTTGAAAGGCTCATTCATAGACTACCAGAGAATTTAGAGCGCGAGATCAAAACTAGTGATAATAACTTAAATATATTTACGATCCAATCAATTCACTATTACAGATCTATTCTAATAAGAAAGAACCCATACATACAGATTCTGAAGGCGGTAGCACCTTAGAACAGGGTACATTTATACCTTTGCTCGGAGTATTCGAATGGTATAATGTGTAAAAATGTGTTTAGCATAGTCAATAGAGGTCCAGACTTTGCTACGGAGTTTGAAGTAAACGGAAAAGTGTTGAGAGCTAAAAAAGTGACATCTGAAAGTCAGGATACGAAAGTTAGGATCTCAATATATGGGTGTATGATTTACAAAACTACTAATGCTATGGTTATAGTTGACTGTCCCGTTTATGGTGACGTAGCAAATTAAGTGAATTATTTTATAGAGATATGTAGCTTCCTCGTGGACGACTGGACCGTTATTTCTCTCATGCTTTACAATATTCACAACTTTTTTAGGCAGAGAGAGAATTTAAAACACTGGGGCCATTTGAATAACAGATTAGTTAATTTAAAACAATGGGATATTTAAAATGAAAAGCTTGACACCTGCGCACATCTCTCTCAAAACTGGCCGGACATCTCTTGACCCTAATGACCCAGTGTCAAAAAGCAATAAAATAGGTTGGTAAACCGGTCCCAAAAAACAGTTATAGAGTTTCATTATTCTCTCTTTACCGTTCAGTCATTCGTTGAAGAACTCAAGAAAACGTCTCTCAAGAAAAAACTCACCCCAATTCAAAAAGGATTTTGCTCTCTCAACACGTTAAAAGGTAAGATATGATGCTAATGTAACATTATATTTAACTAAGATGATGTTGAAAGTCCCTTACACGAGTTTCTAAACTCTTAGGATTTTCGACATGTCGTTTGAACAGTTTCTATCGGAAGTCATCGACTTAACGGAATCAAGGCCTGAAGAAGAGGTCGAAGCTCCGGGCGGTTCCTCTCCATCAAGATATGTTATAGGTGAGATTTAATTCATTTATTGATTTAATTTCAATATAATTAATTGTTTTTTAAAACTGTAATGTTGTTTTTATAGCTGACACTCCGCTACCGGTATCAAGATCGTTGTATAGATCATGGAACCTGCCCTCACATCAAGTTGTTTCCAGACGTATAGAGGAATTCAATGGTGAAGATGGAAATGACGAGCTACTCCCCTTCTGTACAAATCCCAATTTTCAGGACAATTCCCACTCTAGGAACTCTACGCTCCAACTATTCCTCCTTCTCCGAAGTTATTAAATAATCAGATACAGATTTCAGCGCAAGTGCATCTAAGTTATTCACCGAGCTCTTGGTCTGATCCAGGATATCTGAAAGAAGTTGCTACTTACGATAAGAATTCTATAAAAAATAAAAATCATTATTTTACGTACGCTTCATGTATCATTTTAAATATTGTAATTACAGATTCTGACGAGGCGTACCGAGATGCTCCTGAGGAGCAAAAAAGCGTAGCAGGTGTTTACAGTAAGAATATTATTAATCGTTCTGTAAAAAGCATTTTATGTCCCATTTTTAAAATTCTTGCTTTAAATGTTTAATTACAGATTCTGACGAGGCGTACCGAGATTTACCCGAAGTTCTTCTGGGGCCCGCACAGAATAAAAACAGCAAAACTGTTTGTCTGCAAAATTGTCGACAACAAACCCTGGATCGGTTTCTACCAAGCGTTCAAGCTGTAAGAAATGGTATTATCTTAAACATTATATTCTAAAACGTATTACACATTTTTCTAATTAGGTCTATTTAATCCTTTCAGACAATGTAGATGTATCAGGCTCCGAAGATCCGCAAGATGACAGTGTTGATCAACTTGCCCCGTATACTCCAGAGCAAGATGATCTGAGGCAAGATGGCTTGACGAACGCAAGTAGCAACAATGGTGTTGTTCAGTGTAACCGTATTGTTGCTTCTATAACCCCACCTCGTGAATCATTGTTTGAGAGTTCTAATAGTGAAGACGAAGCAGATCCACATTTGTTTTTCAGAAAAGAGCTTGCAGGGCTTGTAAAAGCTAGGGAAGATCAGTTACACACACGTATACTCAATCTATTAAGCTGTCAACGGTGTCAAGATAAGGCTTTCTGGAAAAACAAGCTTCCACGGCTCATAGGCAAACATCTGAAAAATGGATCCACCGCCAGATCCAAAACCCGATTATAAGGCATTGATAGATCAAATTAGATAATTAAATCCTGTTTCTAACATAACACCATCACAACATTTAGATACAGAACCATCAGACATTGATTATTCAGCGTTGTTTGAACAAATGAACGAGTTAATCCCAGAGCCACCTGTTCGAGTCCAGAAGCATTACACATAAACTATGATGAATTAATCACAGCTCCGAGTCCAGAAGCATTACACATAAACCCTGACTATGATGCGCTGATTAGTCAAATAAAAGAGTTAAATCCTGAACCAGCTTCTCACATGACACCGCCAACTCCTTTAGAACCACAGGTTGATTCACAAGTGTGAATCAACAGGGTAGAGGTGTTGATAGAAATGTGAATATTGTTTATCGCAATAAATACAGCAACATTGAAATCCGACAACTTTTTAATTTTGCTCACATGAATGAAATGTATGATTATTCAGCGTTCTATGTCAATGTGTTAACCACTTTAACAGAACTGTAAGAAAGAGCTACAGCCTACGCCGAGCCTAGAGATATATTGCAATTAGAAATTAGGGGTGATTCTATGCGAAATAATGTATCCTATATTATGGAGAATGGTGATGCAAACTTGAATCAGTTTCTGGATATGATTGAAAGGCTTGTACAGTGCAATTTATCAATCTTAGCCGATAATACCCTAGAACTGATTGTGCAAATATTGAGAAGTCCTCAGGGTGCAGGCGGCCAGAGGAGGAAGGCTGAAACTCTTTTGAAATCCGAAATAATTTACAACAAAAAGGAATATCTCATCATTCCTCAAAATGCGGACAACAAATTATGTTTTGCCATTTGTCTGGAGCATTTATTGAATCCCGGTATAAGTGATATAGAAGGACTAAAGATAGCTAATGAATTTCAGAGAGCAGTGGGCTGGTCCATTTATGAAAATGTAGCGTTTTCTGATATAGGTAAATTTGAAAGGTTACTCGACATCAAAGTGGTGGTTCTCTATCATAGTAGGCTTGATTCGGCCATCTTGAAATTCCAAAACATGTTACATCCTCATCCACAAATGCTGTATTTGTTTGTACAAGACAATCATTATTATGGTATTAAGAACATTAAAGCATTCTTGGGTGTAGCCTACATCTGCCGGTCATGTCATACCGGCTTTACGCGATTAGGAGGGCACTCCTGTCGGTATGACTATGCAGTATGCATTGATGCGAACTGCCCACATCAGCCCCTGCAGCTCACAAAGTGTTATGACGGTAACCGTACATGTGGTTCAGCATGCATGTCAATTATAATCTAAAAATTAATAACCCAGAACCTCACAAATGTAGCAGAAAACATTGTCCAATATATAAAGGGCTTTTGGATGACGTTGGTGTAACGAATGGGTCAAGGCAGAGAGAGGCTGGTTCCAGTTGCGGAACAAGCGGTTATTAGGAGACGAACTCCAGGCAGGGCAGGGCAAGGCAAAGGATAGTCGGACAGGCAAGGGTCAAAAACACGAGAGGCGAACTAAGACACAATCACAAGGCTATAGACGGAGTCGAGAAGAAAAGCAGGCTAAGAATGACAAACAATACCTCACAAAGGCTACGGAGAACTGAACAGGACTAAATAGGGACATAAACCAGACACAGGTGGGGACACAGGTGCTCAGAATGAGGGTGATTGGGATCTGATGATTGGGATGCGTTCATGAGCCGTGGAGCGTGAGGTGCGTTCAGGAGTGGCGGAGCGCGGAAGCGGGTCCAAGCCGGAGGAGGACATCACAGTTGGTGTATTTGAAAAGGTCCACGAATGTTATATTCGATCTTTGAATGAAGAGAAGCCCTCAGAAAAAATTGTCTTTTATGACTTTGAAACCCGACAGAATGACTCAACAGGTTTACTTTTTACCCTCGAAGGTCATGCTACACACAAATACATACCTGTATTTGTGTGTAGCATGACCTTCGAGGGTAAAAAGTGGAAGGCTAAGGGACAGGATTGTGCCATGCTCTTTTTAAAACACTTTCGGAAAAACGAATATAGAAAGTACACGTTCATAGCCCATAATTCAAGAGGTTATGACTCCTACCTTCTTTTAAACCCCTTGATAGTGTAAGGCGTAACTCCCACTCTTATAACACAAGGAAGCAAGGTGTTGTGTTTTATAGATCACGCATTTGATCAACGATATATTGACAGTCTTAGATTTCATCCCATAAAACTCTCTCAAATGCCCGATGCTCTCGGTTTTGAAACAGCTGTTAAAGGTTGGTTTCCTCATTTTTTCAGCTCTGAGGAGAATCTCAATTACATCGGCCCTTACCCCGGTCCTGAAATGTATGGAGCTGGTCAAACGACAGTCAAAGAGAGAGAAGTTTCTGACATGGTATGAGACAGTCTGTCATGAGACCTTTGATTTTCATAAAGAGATGGGAATGTATTGTGACAATGATGTGGCTATCTTGCGTGAAGGTTGTCTCAAGATCAGAGAGGAAGTAATCAATGACGCAGGCGTTGATCCCTTGAGTTTTATAACTATTGCATCGGCTTGTATGAAAACCTATCGTACTCATTTTATGACCGAGGAATCTATAGCCATTCTCTCACCTTAAAACTATAGGAGGCAGTACAAATCATATTCTAGTGGTTCCATCCAATGGTTGGAGTACCTCGCTAAGACAAAAAACATCTTTATTCAGCATGCCTTGAAGGGGGGTGAAAAAAAGTTTGGCCCTTATCATGTAGACGGTTATGCAGTCATCGACGGTGTCAAGACAGCTTTTGAGTACAACGGATGTTTCTTTCACGGATGTACATCCTGCTTTTTGCAACAGGAAATGTGTGCTTTAACCCAAAAGAGCTTTGGTGATATGTATCTAGAGTTCCAAGACAAACAGAAATCCTTACAGGTTGATTATAGTCTGAAAGTGGTGCTTTTGTGGGAACACGAGTGGGCTCACTTGAAAAGGTCTGACCCTCAGGTTCAAGCTTTTATGGATAATTTTGGCATGCCAGAACCCCTGGAACCCAGAGATGCATTATTTGGTGGTCGCACCAATGCTTTGACTTTAAGGCATTTAGCCCAAGAGGATGAAACAATAGAGTACAGTGACTTTACATCCCTTTATCCTCATGTCATGAGCAAATACCACTTTCCTCTGGCCCATCCTGAAATCATTCATAGTGAATTTGACTTGCCCCAAAACTATTTCGGTCTGATTAAGGCAACAGTTTACCCTCTTCAGGGTTTGTTTCTTCCAGTGTTGCCAACCCATGGGCCTAATGGGAAGCTTTTCTCTTTGTCGCACATGCAGTGACAACAATATCATCATTCTGATGAAGAGAGAGCTCTGACAGGTATATGGGTTACTGAGGAGTTTAATAAGGCTCTAGAGAAAGATTACATTGTGGCTAAAATCTATGAAGTGTGGAACTTTACCAGAAAATCAGATACTCTTTTTAAAGAGTATATCAAGACTTTCTTGAGAGGTAAGCAGATGGCTTCGGGTTATCCTGCATCAGCCACCGATCAAGAGAGCAAAGACAGGTACATTCAGGATTATTATGACAAAGAGGGCATACTTTTGGATCCTGAAAAAATTTGAGTCAATATGGCTAAGAGAAGTGTTTCAAAACTTTTTTTGAACAATTTGTGGGGAAAGTATGCTCAGAGAAGCAATATGCTAACAACATCCATTGTTAGAGAAGCCCATCAATTTACAGAGTTCATTTTTTCAAACCATTTTGAAATTTCTCATTTTTCATTTTTAAATCAGGAGGTTGCTCTGGTACAGTGGCGGCATAAAAATAATTACCTTAGATGTCCTGGAAATGTCAATGTAATCAATGCAGCTTTCACGACAGCTTACGGTCATCTTGAATTGTACAATCAAATGGAACAGCTACAGAGGAGAGTTCTATACCACGACACAGATTCTGTGGTTTATGTGAGCAAGCCAGGTGAATGGAAGCCCCATCTGAGCAATTATTTGGGAGGTTTAACAAATGAACTTGAAGATGGTGATCATATTACAGAATGGTCATTGAGTGGCCCCAAGAGTTATGGGTTTAGGACTAAAAACAATCGCATAGTCTTGAAGGTCAAAGGCATCACACAAAACTATGAAAACGCCCCAAAGGTAAACCTGGAATCACTCACATTTAGTCGAGGGATTCATAAAAGACAAAACTAGTGAGGAAATCTTTACATCTTACAAAAGAATTGTCAGGGATAAAAAAGGTTTCCATCTGCGCAATGCATCACTCATCAAAACGTTCAGGGTGGTGTATGACAAGAGAGTGCTTTTAGCAGATGGTACCACATTACCATTTGGCTTCTGATTAGATAAGATGGAGTTTGTAGAAGGTTTTGATTCAAGATTGCATTTACCTTTCTCAGCTCTGGTCGTTGGACCATCCAGCAGTGGAAAAACTTGTTTTGTAAAAAATGTTTTAGAAAATTCTGAACATGTATTAACTCAGAACTTTGACAATATAGTGTGGTGTTACAGTTGCTATCAACCGATGTATGATGAAATGTTGAAGAAAATAAAAATAAACTTTGTTGAAGGAATCCCTGAATAACTGAATGATGATCAACTCTTTCCTCCTAACAGAAATAATCTTTTAGTTTTGGATGATTTGCTGTTTGCAGGTAGTGAACATCCTGAAATTGCCAGAGCTTTTACTCAATATACTCACCATCGAAACTTATCTGTGCTCTATTTGGTACAAAATGTGTTTCAGCCGGGTAAAAATAGCCATACCATTAGCTTGAATTCCAATTACATGGTTTTGTTTAAAAATCCTAGAGACAAACTGCAGATTAACACTTTGGCCCAGCAAATGTATCCGGGGAGACGATCATTTTTCACGGAAAGTTACGAAGACCCAACAAAAGAAGCATTTTCCTATTTACTGGTAGACCTTATAGCTTCTACACCAGAATATTTAAGACTCAGAACAGGTTTGTTCCCGTGGGAGTGGCCAACAGTTTACGTTCCAAAAAAAAGTAAACATGTCTGCACATTTAAAAAGACATTTGCCCTTCTTGAGAGCCCTAGTCGTAGCCAGCCCTAAAGAACGCAAGTCTGCCTTGGTCCATTGTTCTTCAGATCTTATTTTGGCCCTCTGCGAGATTGCTTTGAATGTTCTCAAAGGGCGCATCCCACTCAGCCAGGAACAATTTAAAAAATTAAAGAGGCAAAAGGCAGTCATCAAGCTATTTGCAGATAAAAGGACCAGTATTAAAATAAAGAGGCGTGCCATACAGCAGACGGGCGGTTTCCTCCTACCCCTACTAAGCGTAGCCCTCCCTTTCCTCAGTCAGGAACAATTAAAAAAATTAAAGTAGCCTAATCACCCCCAGGAGTGGGAGCTAATGTCTAACAAAATGTATTTAGTGCCTCAACATCAGCTGGATAAAGCAACAAGGTCCTGAAACTATTAGACAAACGGCAAAAAGGGATCTGGATACGGATATGAAGGATGTATTGAACATTGAAAGGAATGAACCCTTATGACAAGGCAAAGAAATACTCTCAACTCTTACAAAGGTATTTGTCTTTGTTGAAACAAGTTGAAAATAACACGGGACACTTGACTCTCTCCCTACCAGAAACGGAGGCTAGAGAACCTCTTGTTCCAGGGAGCTTACAGGATCACGCCATAGATGAGGATGATGTTATGAGTGACATGCTCGAGCATACTCCAGCATGTAGCCGAAAAAATGTTGTGTACAATATGAATAAAATAAAGGGGTCAAAAGGAAGAGCTGGCTGGAATGACAAGGGTGAATTCATCAGTAATGGTGAAATTTTAAGAGGCTCTAATATGATAGACTTGATCAAAAATGTAACTGCCTCACACAAGATATTCGAAGACAAAAGACCTCTAGGATGGACCCATTTTCTTGAGACCATGGCTGATCTCAATTTACCTCCGACAGGTGTGGCTAATTATAAAATTTGTCAACAGATACAAAATTTAAAATCGGTTCCCTCCAAAAGACACTCATTTGAAAGGAAGAATACCGAAGACTGGTTAAATTTTCGGAATAAATACACAATCGATAATTGTAATGTAATGAGATTTTTAATTCAATAAAAATATATTTGACAAAAAACTTAGCATTTAACTTCTTTAAACATTTGTCTTGAACATGCACACTAAGTATAAGGTTTTAAAAGGAGTACATTTAAACACTTTAGATATTTTCTAACAAAACAATCTACCATGACATCATTACTTCTTAAATCATCACTTTATTGTGATATAACATCTTCATATGAAAGCCCTGGCTCTTTGACAGAGATAGAAAATACAATGATGACCACAGGTTGTAGAAAATTCATCCTGTACTTGTTTAGTGCTGTAATATATCTTGAATCCGTTTCTGATTAAAATTTCTTTTATTGATTTGGGAAAATTAGAAAATCCCGGTGGAAACCTGTAGGAATCGAAAAAGGTTGTGATTTTTCTGCCTTCTTCCTCTTCTAATGTCACGGCGAGCTAGTGTTCCCCAGGCATGTATTTAGGATGGGTATTAACAATGAACTTAGCGGGTCTATTACTACAAGTATCCGTAGGTAATTCGTCACAAGCCCATACTCCTTTTCGACCATTCGTTGCATAAAACTCTCAATCTCTTGGGTGTTCATCTTTGTTTTAATTAATAATAATCCACCAAGCCTTGTCTTCGGGAGTTTACTTCCAAGATGGAATCGGAGCATGCGTACACGATCATAGTAGCCGTACGGTCTAAGGGTTCCCGGAAGCGCATTTCCAGTCACAGGCTGCCTGTGGAGACCGGTGAAAGGTTTCCTGTGTTGTCATCATCTGGGGATAAGTTGAAAGTGAACAGGGTATAGCCAAATGTGTAATCTTTTCTCTCAACGGGCAAAGCCAGATCTTTTAAATTTCGCCCCGTAGCCAGGTATAGATTATAAAATTGTCTAACGCATAGACCGTTGTTGAAATTCGGTTGGAAGGCCTTAGCGGGAATTTGACGTCCTTCCTGAAAGAGGGCTACATACTCTGCGTTGAAATGACGGAAATTGAAGGGGTTTTTATCAAAACTGCCGGTGCAGGTTTCGTGATCAACCAGTCCGATAACAATGTTGCGAGGTAGCGATCCCAAAAACAGGTTGTCCTGACTGGAAATTCTAGAGCCTCTGGGTATGCAGCCATCAGACAAAATTCATCTTTTGCTCTTGATAACTTGATTCTTAAATCAACGGCATTTAGGAATAAACACTCTTGAAAGAAAATCTTGTGATGTATTGCTCCCAAAAGTTCCACCCTTTTGGAATTTCTAGTGTAACTGGATCGAGCTATCAGCCCTCTATTTGCAGCGAGTGGAGTGGCTGCGGGGTCTACGGACTCCATACCGCCTCCTGTATCTTTGTTAAACAAGCCGGCTGCAAATTGCTTATTTAGTGTGTCTACAGAGTAATTTAGTAAACATTCCATTATTGCCCTGTAGGTGTAGGTAGAACTGCTTTGACTGATGAGTCGATCTCCTAATGTCACGTCCACTTGTGAAAAGATGGTGGCCAGAGGATAATTAATGAGAGCCACCTTGGCATCAGCTGGAATATTGCCAGCATCTTTCTTGGTCACTTTGATGCTGACGTTTAGCAGCGTGTTATTCAGGTCCAAGTATTGCTCACCGTGACCGGGGATAAAAAATTATATAGGGCTGTTCTCTGTAAGGGCCGAGATCGGCATGATCTCAACATACACTGGACAAAATTATCACTCTAAAATTACATTTTAGAGTGGACTTTTATTGTGGCCACCCTAAGGCACACTTGTGCAATACTCATGCTGTCTGATCAGCATCATATGCCACACCTGTGAGGTGGATGGATTATCTCGGCAAAGGAGGTGCTCACTAACACAGATTTAGACAGATTTGTGAACAATATTTGAGAGAAATAGGCCTTTTGTGTACATAGAGAAAGATCTTTGAGTTCAGCTCATGATAAATGAGGGCAAAAACAAAAGTGTTGCGTTTATAATTTTGTTCAGTGTAATTTGCACTATCTATAGAAAACTGAGTCATGGGGGCCGAAAAAAGGTCGAGCTCCGTTTTTATTGCTTCAGCTGACATGCGATGTAAAAGAGCCATTTTTTAGAAAATAATTTCACGTATTCCTTTTGCAGACCTCCTACCTTTGCGGCGCTTCTGACTTACTGATTTTATTTTAACCGTTGACCTTGGCTTTTTAGGGGGAGGCATCCGCACACCAGGGGGTCTCTTTTTAGTTCTGCGAACCAACATCATGAGTCCACCGGATCCTCTTTGTTGTTCAGGATCTGATGCTGTACGTTTACTCATAACGTTCGTTAGAACCTCGCCCACAACATTTTTCGCGGCATGTTTCAGATGTGGCTTAGCTATACTAAAGCCTCACTTCATTAGTGGTAAAACCATTCTAAACAGATTGTACCGGTCGAAAGTGGAGTTTAACAATAACTTTACCCCAATCGAACACTATATTTTTATTCTGATCCGTCTTAATCTCAATCTGTATGTTTTCAATATACTTCTTGGTTACAGGTACATAGTGTGGCCACGCATAATTAATTGTGATAATATCTCCGTCTGTTCCTTCTATATGAACTGTCCGTAGGAGTTGCACAAAACTGTCTCCGACCCTTTGAAAAGATATAATATCCGTATACACAAACATGTTATAAAATCCTGCATGTATGTCTACAGGCAATGGGCTCAAATTATCTTTTGTTTCCAGCTATCTGTCAGAACGCATCCCTAATATGTAAGCTAAACTGCCTTGACTCTTGATAGCTGACTGGGTTTCCTCACTCACAATTTTTACTCGCTTTTGAATATTGTCATAACCTAAAAGCACATTCTTAATCTTCTCATTTAAGGCCTGGTTCATCCCACAGACAACTGCTTCTATGTTTTTTATAGTAACCAGCTTTGAGTCTGATAGCTTCACAGGGTTTAGAGTCTATTTTGTAGAAAAACTCAAAATCATTTTTCAAGATATTTGTCCAGCTATGCGGGTATATAATCTCCACGAGATCTACCTCCCAGCTCCCCTGTAGCTCTATCGGTTTTGCAAAATTTGTTGTGAAATTAGAACTTTTGTTTGGATATATTTCGGCTGAGGCATTGCTGAGCAGAGTCAGATAAAAACCTGAGGTTTCCATGATTGTTGAACTCAGTTGTGAACAACACCCTAGCGGTAGTTATTTTATCCTGTTGCGTCCAATACTTTCGACTCTAGGACCCAGCTGTTGAACTTTTCCGGCCAGTTTTTCCACCTGACAAATACGTGTGTTTCTCCTTTTACTTTTTTCGTTTCAAAATGTCATCAACGTGAAAAACTGTCTTTAGTTATCTTTACTTTTTGAAGCTCTTTTTCATAAAAGGTACCCTCGATAGACTCTCCATCATAATCTTTTAGCTTATGCGTACGCGGTACGCATTCCGTCACTGAAAATAATTCGTCAGAGTAACCTTGTTCATATTTCTTATCAAAAACACCTTGCAACTTTGAGACACGCACAATATCGCCTTTTTTAAATTTAAAAGCAATGGCTTTCTTTTTACGAAGGGGAAACCAACCGTAAAGATTTTAAGACTTCAAGTGTGTTCTCGGATGTTATTTGTAACGGTGTCATACGTATGCTCTTGTGATAACTGTTGTTATAACTTTTTACCAGGTCTTGAATCACGTCGACATAACGCCGTGTGTTATGAGCTGTAAAATATCGCCACATCCTTTCCTTCAAAGTCCTGTTATAACATTCAATAACGGAAGCTTTTAAATCTGAACCCGTAGCAAAATGGATAATATTGTGCTTGTTCATTAATTTTTTAAATGTACGATTAAAGAACTCCTTTCCAGAGTCCGCTTGGACTTCCTTGGGAATTCCACTCTCTTTCAAAATAGATGCAAAAGCCCTAGTCACTTCAGCCCCGCTCTTATTTTTTAACACTCACAAAAGCTACTTTTGAGAAAATGTCTATTACTGTTAACATGTAGCGATTTCCATCATTTTTATCAGCATAAGCTTGCATATCACACAAGTCGGCCTGGAATTGGGATAAACGATGAGTGGTAAACACTGACTGCATAGTCTCAACTATGAACCTGTCGTAGTTTCAATAACTCAATCGTTAGATAGGTGGTCATCTTTACCTATATCTATAATTGGCCGGAAAAACATTCTGAAAATGAATGTCCTCTCAAGACCATCCTTCTTTACAAAGCATAAAACGATGTTTACTATATTTATCTGGACTAACAGACGTCCCAGCGTTTACTTGTCCTTATTGTACCTACTGTATGACAGAAGGGGGCTCCATTTGCCTAATATCCAGTGATACTACCGGGCAGCTCAGCTTCGCACTGCTATGCACTATTTTACCTCCAAGGCTCTCCCTTCATGTATGGAGATTGAAAGGTCTTCAGTTGTGCCCAAATTTCCCCTTAACCTCTTCATTTACTCAGCTGACACCAAGACACTAAAAAAACAAACAAGTAATCCCTTGGTTTTTAATACGATCAGCATTTGGTATACGATCAACGTGCGGAAGTTCCTTGGTGAGACACGTCTCTATCATGTTTTAGTCCTATCTGCAGTTTCACTCCTGGGAGATCTGATCTGGTTTCCCAACTATGGGCCTGCAAGGGTTTAAGGAAAGTTTGAGACTTACAAAAGGAAGTATTTTTATGTCATTTGAAGAACTCATAGCAAAATATGATATTCCTAGAATTAAAAATAATATATATTTAACAGCTAAGGAGCCTCCTTATGGCTACCCAGAACCAAAACATAACCCCCTCTGTCCAGTTTAGAAAATATCATCTCAACCCATTTCAATGGTAAGGGTAAAATTTCAGCTCTATACAATATGCTAGAGTCTTGCTCAACCAAATCCTCTGGGCACAAACTGAACTCTTGGAAGGAAGATATTCAGGAAGACATTCCTGGACGAATGGAGTACTATATGTACTAAGGCTCAGACAAAGACTGAATACTCGGCTAAAACTATTGCAATACAATTGGTTGATGTGAACACATGTAACCCCTGCAAAGTTAAATAAGCTTAATAGTACAATTCCAGAAATATGCTACAACAGTGTTTCCTCTGGAAAATTTTCTAGCTGTGGGGGGAATGTTGTTTAGTGGGTGGGGGGTTTGAAAATGTTCCTGCAGTTAAGGTCATTGATGGGGGGACGTTGGGAGAGAGGCATATGCAGGTAGCCCTCCTCCTTTCACTCCATCTCTTATTTCCTATCTTCCTCTCATCTTCCTATTCCCTCCTCTCCATCTATTCTCTCCTCTTCCCATTCCCTCCTCTGTCTATTCTCTTCCAATTCCCTCCTCTTCCTATTCCTTCCTCTTCATCTCTTTACTTTCTTCCTCTCTCGTCTATTCCTCTTCCATTATCTCCATATCTTTGTCTCTCTCCTCTCTACCGTGGTAGGCTACTAATCAGTTTCTCTGTATTATAAGGTTATAAGATTATTTAGGTTCAGAAAAATACATAATTTAATTCAGACTTTCCTCAAAATAGCTAAAGTTACCGAACACTATTGTCCCTGCTCCCACTTTCTCTATTGCTGCAACAAATTAAAATATTTCAACAAACACAACTTAACAAAGAAAAATCACATCAAAAACGGAACCATTTACATTGCAATGAAAGTTATTCACAATTGCTATAACACATTTCTTGAAACCTTCACCCATATTCTCAAAGCTTTAACCCCCTGGGGACTACGCTTTAAATTTTCGGGTTTCACTACTTTTATATTTGGGCTTATAAACAATATGTAATGTAAATGAATCATCATGTATTTGGTATCAAATGATTCTAAAGAACCTCAGCTAATATAAGCATGCATGTTAATGTTCTTATAAGGCAGTGTTTTCGGGAAAAATGCACAATAATGTAAATAATTTTGTAAGCGAAATCAGATTTTTTCTATATATAATTTAATTCTGACCATAACACAATACGGAGTGATACTCCCAATACAAATGTTCCGTGCAAACACAATACACATTTGTGTAAGAAAAGGCATCACAATGAATGTGAACAGAAAAATGAAATAATTTGCCTTTTGTCCAACATGTTTTTTGACACCATTTTTCATTGGAAATGGTGGAACAGTTCTGCCATTCCAAAAACACTTTTCAAACCCTTTCTCTTACACAAATATGCATTGTATCACGATAAGTGTGAACAGAACAATGAAATTAGTCACCTTTTGTGCAAGCAGTCCAATATGTTTATGACACCCATAATTATTTCACTATTTATCATTGAAATCAGACCACAAACAGCCATGTGGAACAGTTCTCCCATTCCAAATACGCAAAGCGTGTGTTTGACACGTTAGCGTTCCGCAAGGACACAATGCTAAAATGTAAGCAAATGCTAAGTTAGCATGCTAGCTAAGCTAAGGCACTGCTTCCACCTCCTCTAGCACATACAGAAAACAAAACTTACTATGTCCCGCCCCGCAACCTTTTTATTTGCTCCAATACATAACAGATACCTTCCCCTGATTGGGTAAAATAAACTATTTTGCCTAGCAACAGCCTTCCATTGGATGCTGTCACCCAACAGCCCATCCATTGGTCAGGTGCACAAGGATTTGGTTGCATTTGGGCAGGATGACGACAACCAGGAAATGTGCCACGTAAACACAAAGCGCATCTGCGTTTTCAGCGGAATCTCAGGAAAACAGCAAAGAAAACAGAATCTCTCTATCACAAAACGTTTTGAAAATATGTAATACTATGTAATTGTTATGCAAATACGCCTCAGGCGTGGGCGGTAGCGCCTAGTCCGTCCTCAGGGGGTAAACACAGATCCAAATCATCAAACTAAATTCACAAAACCCCTGACTCTTCTGTCAAAATCAAATACTCGCCTCAAAACCATTTAATCTGGGCTCAAAATCAAACAGTGCTTTCAGATCAGACACACAGCCAGTCAATATATAAACAATATAAAGCATTCATTAGACACTACTGTACATAAAAAAATGGAGAACACAGCATCCAGGGCATGTAGTTACAGATTTTTTTAAAATTGTAAATAGTAAACACATTTTGCAATAAAAAAAAAGTATGATAATCCCAACTTAGTTCAGTGAATATATTGACTACTGTAAGTACTGCAAGTAATACAGAATTGAATGTCTCTATATTCAGCAGTGGCATAAAAATTCAGTAGCCCACTGCAAAAGCCCAATGATCAAAGAAAACTCTATATGAAAAGCAATAAACTCAAAAATGTTGTGCAACTGCAAAATCAAAGTCAATGAGAGATTCATTCTGTCTCAGCATCACGTCTTTGTGCTGGGTCCAGCCAGAGGACTCTTCCTCCTCGTCCACCAACTCTTACACGTACTGTTCCTCCTTATCCACCACTTCTGACACATACTCTTCCTCTTCGTCCACCACCTCTGACACTCTTCTCCTCTGCCTCAGACCTGTGCCACCTGTGTACTCTGAAGTGAGTTCTATTCTGAACAATTGGTTTGATCACATCATTAGAAACAAGTGTGCACTATTTTGAGTCACTGTGTGTAAACGATGACAACTGTGTTGTAGTTGTATTTAACTTTTCCCATCTGTGTTTACCATTTTGCAACACAAGTGCGAAATGTGATGTATTTAGTGAGAATGTGTTTAGAGTTTTGCAAACAGAGTGAATGCAATTTGCATGTGGTGTCTAACTACTTGAATTTGTTCAAGGTTTTGCCAAAAGTGACTGATTTGACAAATGGGTTTAGGCCAATTGGTTCAGAGAATGAAGTTTAATGTGGTAGCAATTCAGAAAAACTGTCATGTTGGATGAATAACTAGCTAGAATGGCAAAATAGTACTGTTAGCTAGCAGCAATTGCTTTGATACAGTTGGGCAGCAATATTGATCGCTACATCTAATTTGTGCTTTAACTGGAAAGTTAGCTAATTAATGTAGTCAAGCAAACAAACGACTGGTACCTCCAACATACGTTCCTGTGGTGATATCTTTCCTTCTACAGACATACAGTGTCATACACTATAAAATAATTTGTTTTCGCACACAGGGAGAACAAGAGTTGTTTCGCACGCGGTGCTCACAGGTATGGAGCCAAATTGAGCTCAAATGTATTGACTGTAAGAAAAGAAAAACGTAACTGAAATATTTCATAGTATGAAAAAACTAAATTCAATCGTATGAAAAAAATTGATTCAAGCGTGGAAAAAGTGTATGCTAAAATCATTAAATGGATTTTCGCGTCCAATCTTAAAATGCCTTTGTTCAAACACGTTTTTTCCACGTTTGCTTCTTCTTACGATTACAATTTCTTCCCACCTTCGTTCGAATCATGTTTTCTCAAAACCAAATTTTGAGCCTCTATAGGCATGGAGGCGGGGCTTTATCTGGGCATTGAATTATTGCACCCGCTTAGCCATGAATCACACCATTATAAGGTGAAAATCATAGCCTTTCAATGCACTGCTTTCCCAATGCAACCTGTGGAGAGAATTTTAAGATTGGTCTAAACTAGGCTAAATGTGTGCATTTAAACAGAATAATGAACTGTTATTCCCAGGTTGCATCAACGTCACTGTTGCCATGGTCACAGACACAGATATTGATGAAAGTTTAACATTATTAATGTTAACATCATTAATCCCAAGAGGTTCGGTGACCTTTTATTTACATTTGGTACCAACCTCTGGTCCATAAGATTTGGTCCCTAAGATTTTTTTTTGAGAGAGAAATCAGACTGCAAGTGTTACACAGCTTGTTCAAGTGAGGGTGCCATAATGTGTTAACACTTTATTTGAAGGGGTGTGCATAAGAGTGACATGACATTGTCATGATACTGTCATAGCCATGACATGACACATGTAGGAATCATTATGAATGTTGTCATTAGGTGTCATTCAGTTGATTGTCATTTTTTATGCAAGGTTGACATTGTTTGGGATGTCTTTGTTATGACAACTTGACATTAAATGAGTCAACACAACCTGCCGATGTCTTTGTTATGACAACTTGACATTAACTGAGACAACATCATCTGTCAGTGTCTTTGTTATGACAACTTGACATTAACCACGACAACATTAGATTAGATTCAATTGAAATTGAAGGAGTAGGGCAGCATGTGCAACTGAAATGCAGGGATAGCAGCAATGAGGTTCCCGAGGTTGACATGTATCTGTAACAACTGAAAACTTCAGACTTTGCAAGGCAGTGTCAGAGTCCAGTAGTACAAAGGGTGGATATGGTTAGTGATGGGTCACAGAGTTCAGCAGGGTTACAGCAGATGGAAAGAAAGTGTTCCTGAGCCTGCTGGTGCGGGAACGAAGAGGCTGTACGACCTGCCTGATGGTAGGAGGGCAAACAGTTTGTGGCATGGATGTGAAGGGTCACTGATGATGCCACACACCCTGTGCAGACACCGCTTGTGCTGGAGGTCTATGATGGCCGGGAGCTGGGTACCAGTGATGTGTTGGGCGATTTCTACCACCCGTTGCAGGGCCTTCCAGTCGGCTATGGAGCAAACGCCAAACCATGCTGTGGCGCAGTTAGTCAGAAACATTACTTGTCATAAACATGTCATAGCAGGCCTGATTATCAAACTTGAAGAAACTATTTAGCTTTATGTGTTAGCATTAAAGACAACTGTCATATGTGGTTGGTTTTGACATTGGTTGTCATGAGACCATTGTAATTGTCATGAATATTTTCCTTGACCTCAACTACAGTGGTACAATTTTGACTTGTCATAAAGATGTCATGAAGTATTTTAACACTGTCAAATGTTTTCATAACAGTGTCATGAATATTTTTCTTGACCTCAAGTGGTACAATTTGGCTTGTCATAAAGATGTCATGACGTGTTATAACACTGTCAAATGCATTCATAAGTGTCATGAATATTTTTCTTGACCTCAAGTAAAGTGGTACAAATTTGACTTGTCATAAAGATGTCATGACGTGTTATAACACTGACAAATGCATTCATAACAGTGTCACGAATATTTTTCTTGACCTCAACTACAGTGGTACAATTTGGACATGTCATGACATGTTATAACACTGTCAAAGACTTTCATAACAGTGTCATGAATATTTTTCTTGACCTCAAGTACAGTGGTACAATTTGGACTTGTCATAAAGTTGTCATGACATGTTGTAACACTGTCAAATGCATTCATAACAGTGTCATGAATATTTTTCTTGACCCTGAAGTACAGTGGTAAAATTTGGACTCGTCATAAAGATGTCACCACATTAGTCAAATACTGTCAGAAAGATGTAATTAAGTCTGTCAAATGCTTATAAATACCTTAACAAAAGCAAGAAATTTCCTTTATTGTTTTTTCCTTTATTGTTTTTTTAGGAAACAAATATTTCCTAAAAAAAAAAACTACTTTCAACAATCCTACTTTGGTAACACTTTCCGATAAGGGTATATGAACAACCATTGACAAATGCGGTAGTTACCTTGAACGAACATTGATGAACAATGATGAACAAGACATGAACAAACGGTTAACAATGATAACCCTTACTTTATTAATGGTTTACAAATGCATTAACAAAGAGTGTAGTGTGTAGTGTAGTGTCACGTCCCCGCATCCGCGAGCGCGCAGAGGCGGGCGCCCGCGCTCATGATATCCTTGCGCGCACCTGTTCTCACACCTGTCTTCAATCTCCACTCACACACCGGTTCCCACTCTCCTCATCACCACGCCCTTTAAGTACTACTCCCTGCCACTTCTTCCCTGCCAGATCAATGGTTCATGTTTACATGCCACATCTAGCGCTTTCCAGACTCTCGTCCTGCCTTCCTGTGTTCCGACCGATCGCCCGTTCCCGACTATT
>JACXGI010007027.1:0-39155 GCA_016801175.1 Esox masquinongy
ATCTGTTCACCAGTTTTGACTTCGTTCTATCAAGTATAGGGAAATCTTTAGAGTTCTCTAGCCTTAGGTTAGCCTGTTTTGCTATGTTAGCATTAGCATTTGTTGATTCACCTACCGGACAGGACTCACAGTCCGACCGGAGGAGCGCTCTGGTGACTAAATCTTCTAAGCGGTTGATCCGTTCCTCCAACAGCTGTCTCAGCTCCTCCATCATAAAAAATCACTCAAAAATACAAAAGAACTATGCTGAGCTCCTCTTTTAAAAATTACATAAAATTGTAAAAATATGATTAAAACAATTACAGAACAAAAATGAAACAAATGTAAAAGATTAAAAGAAGATTAAAAGAAAATTAAAAAGTAAGATAAGAAAGAAAGGTTGGCAAAAGGCAGGAAGCAGGAGAGTTGCGTTATCGCAGTTCAAGAGGCAGTGGTGTGTTTTTATGCGTAAACTCAAGCCCCATTTCCCGCTCCCAAGCCGACTTGATTTTGTCAGTGGCCCGCACATCAAGAGACATAATGGACGAGTAGATTTGAGAGATTAATCCTCTGTGATGGGTTAGTAGAGATAACACAGCATCACAGGGTCTACTTGGGGTCAGGGCTGGAAAGCCAGGGAACTGGGAGGAAGCAAAGTGCCGTACCTGAAGGTAGCGGAAAAAGTGTGATGGAGGCAAAGAACACTTAGAGGCATGATCAGGAAAACTGAAAAACCTCAGTCACCATACATGTCCTGAAAGGTAGCAACACTCTTTCTTGACCAAAGAGAGAAGGCAGTATCCACTATGGACGGGGGAAATGCATGATTTCTATCAATAGGGGCCAAGGTAGATGCAGAGGAGAATTTAAATTGCCGTCGAAACTGGTACCAGATCCTAAAGGTAGAGAGCACAACAGGGTTGCCAGTATAGCGAGAAGGGGATGTCGGGAGAGAAGAGCAAAGCAGGGCAGGGAGAGAAGTAGAGATGCAGATGCGTGACTCAAGACAACACCATGGGGAGTCTGAAGCGTGTAACCAGAATGGCAGTTTCTGAAAATTGGCCGCCCAGTAGTAGTATAGAAAGTTGCGCAAAGCCAGGCCTCCACTAAATCTGCATCTCTGAAGCAGAGATCTACTGACTCTGGGTACCCTACCCGCCCATATGAATGAGGTGATGGCCTGGTCAATTGACATTGACTAATTGGCAGTAACAGGGGAATAGAATGAAAAAGGTAAAGGAACTTAGGCAGACTATTCATCTTCACAGCATTAATCCATCCTATGAGTGTAAGTGGTAAAGTACCCTACCTCTGAAAATCAGACTTCATCTGCGTGAGAAAGAGGAGCAAAAAAAGAGAGGGAAAAGAACGAGTCACATTCACACCGAGATATTTAAAGCCAGAGCGGCTGAGCTGGAAAGGCAAGTGAGATTGCCCTAGCTGGAGAGCCGCCGGATTTACTGGGAAGCATTCACTCTTATGGAGATTCAATTTGTAACCAGAGAAAGAGCCAAAGTCATCCAGAATAGAAAGAATAGGGGGCAGGCAAACCACCGGGTCACTGACATAGAGCAGCAAATCATCAGCGTACAATGACAGCCTGTGCTCAACCCCTCCCGTGAAACACCCTGAAAGAAGGGAGATGTTCGCAATGCGACAGAGAGAGGTTCAATCGCAATGGCGAACAGTAGCGGGAACAGAGGTCACCCCTGCCTAGTGCCGTGTCCGAGGGCAAAATACTTGGAACGGGAGTCATTGGTGCAGACACTGGCCTGAGGGGATGCGTACAGCAGGCAGACCCATGAGCAAAACTTGTCCCCAAACCCAAATTTCTCAAGAACTGCAAAGAGATAGTCCCACTCAATTCTATCGAAGGCCTTCTCCGCATCCAAAGAGATTACCAGCTCAGGGCACTCAGAGACTTGCTTGGAATAAATAATATTAAACAACGTCCAAATGTTGAAAAAAGAGTGTCTCTCCTTGATAAAGCCAGTTTGTACCTCCGAAATGATTCCCAGAAGGACCGTCTCCAGGCGTTGTACGATGAGCTTTGCAAGCACCTTAATATCTACATTAAGGAGGCTTAAGGGCCTATACGAAGAACAAGAGGTGGGGTCCTTTCCTTTTTTAAGAAGCAGCGCTATGGATGCTTGCGTTAAGGTCAGAGGCAACGTGCCACGCTCAAGCGACTCGTTGTATACAGATAGTAGTAAGGGTGCTAACCTTACCTGGAATTTCTTATAAAACTCAGTGGGAAAGCAGTCAAGCCCCGGGGCCTTGCTACTCTGCATCGATTTAATAGACAGAACCACTTCCTCAAGGGTGAGAGGGTAATCAAGGTGAGCCGTAGAGTCAGCGTCAACCAAGGGGGTGTCCAATGAATCCAGAAATTCTCTCATTTTGGCATTGTCTGGCAGGGACTTGGACGTGTATAGGGAAGAATAAAAGGATGTAAAGGTGTCATTGACTCCTTTAGGATCAGAGATCAAAATTTGGGAGGCGTCTGTAATTTGGGGAATCAACTGCGCAAGCAGACCGTCATTTCAATTGGTGTGCAAGCAAACGAGTGGCCCTGTCTCCATGTTCAAAATAGGTAGCCCGTGAGCGTAGCAGCAACCGCTCAGCATCCTGAGTGGAAGCAAGGTTAAATTCAGAATGGAGGTTTAAGTGCTGTTTATATAGGGGAAGGGGCCAAGGCATAGCGTCAGTCCAGGTCAAGGATGGCCGCAGAAAGCTGCTCAATTTTATCCCTACGGGTTTTGTTTAAATGAGAAGAGTAGGAGATAATAACCCCCCTCAGGTAGGCTTTGAGTGTCTCCCATAAAAGAGAGTGAGAAGTGGAATCTGTCTGGCTGGAAAAGATAAAGTTATCAATGGAGGTGGAAATGAGATTACAGAAATCTATGTCAGAAAGGAGAAGAGAATTGAACCTCCAACAGGGAGGAGACCGCAATTGCGCTGACAGGACAATATCCAGGGCTAAGGGGGCATGGTCTGAAATAACAATGGATAAGTATTCAGAGGAGGTCACATTTTGAAGCAGTGCAAGAAAAAGAGTGGTGCACATGTGAGAAGAAAGAATATTCCCTTGCCCGGGGGTTCAGAAATCTCCATGGATCAGTACACCCATTCTCAACCATAAAATTAGAGAAGGCTTTAGACATAGCAGAGGGACAGGCATTCCTTGGATTGGAGAGGTCCAGAGCAGGACTAGCAACGCAGTTCAGGTCCCCGCCAAATATCAAACGATGGGTATATAAAGAAGGGATTTTCCCCAGCAAGCGGTTGGCAAAACTAACGTCATCAAAGGTTGGTGGCATACATGTTGACCAGCACCACCGGCGTGTGCCATAGAGTGCCGGTTATGATTAAATACCTGCCATTGCTGTCAGAGATAACATTGGACACAGTAAACTGTACTCTGCTACTAATCAAAATTGCAACCCCCCTTGGCTTGGAGTTAAAGAGGGAGTGAAAACTTTATATCTGGGGTTTTGCAAACTCGAGTGGTCATTAATGCGAAGATGTGTCTCCTGTAGAAAAACCACATCCGCTCTAAGCTTTTTTAAATGAGAGAAGACCCTAGACCTTTTAACTGTGGTGTTCATCAATTTAACGTTCCAAGATATGAACTTAATAGGTGCAGGCGCACCCCCATCAATCCCACCAACATACTGGTGCTAGCCATTTAAAATATTCAAAGGGGGAAAAAGAAGAGTCCTGCCCAGGTTTTGTGTGGAAAACAGAGAAAATAAAAAAGGACATAAAGAAAATAAAAAGGGAGAGAACACGAATCTGATGTAGAAAAAAAAGACAGACATACATCCATACAAAAATTTGCCCCCAACCCCCCTCCCAAATACCCAGCCTTCACATCCGGAGACAGCACCGAAACACTGACGTAGCTCCCGTGCATTTTAAGCAGCGAACGTGGGAGGCCCCCTCGCACATGAACAACTTAAAAAAAACTACATGCATTTAGAAAATGTAACAATACCTTAGAACACAGCGACTTAATTATATCTGACTAACATCAGTTAGACACATAGTTGACTATACTTGCAAACATATCTACATAGACAGGCAAACATAAGCACAATGAATAGTTTCTAAATATACTGGCAGCCAAAAGCGCACACCCATTGGTATCTCAAGACATATAACCCCAGAATGTACACAAACACACACAAGTGGATACGCCACCGTAGACAAATCTAGCCACAAGCCCACACAAATGCTCTTAATATACCCATACTATATATACACACAAATGTAGATACATAAATACATATACATACATACACGCATACATGTACATACACCCACCTATATCTGCATATATATACACACACACACACACACAAGCATACCTACTCCTACCTACATACACCCACGCATACATACATAATGGTGAAAAGGAAAGGAAAAACAAAAAAATATATATGTTTATGTATGATAAAGTTCTGTCTGCATATATACACAATACCCCAGGCAAGCATGAAGTAAATACAAATAGACAGGAGAGCAAAACGGCCCATGATGGGAAGTTACACAATTCTATTTCGGTGTACCATCTTGCCTTAAAAATAACTACACATACATTCATGTAACCAATAACTGCAGTGGGCATAGAGTGGAAGTCCAACGCTTGTTTCTTCCTTTTAAAAGAGAGAAGGGCTTACCTGAAATGTGGATGCTTAGCTGGGCGGTGGGTTACAAATCAAGGTTGGCAAAAATTTAGCCTTACAAAAAAATCAAACGTTTCAGCCGAGCCAGGCTTTTGCCTCTGAGAGACAAACAGTATGAATATTTCATATACAGCTCTGGAAAAAATTAAGAGACCACTGCACCTTTTTCTTTCCTTTCCAAAAAAGTTGTAAAGGAAGTTTTTGAGTGAGGAACAGAAGGGTTCAATTTGCAGTAGTCTCTTAATTTTAACCCTTCTGTTCCTCACTCAAAACCTTCCTTTTAACCCTAACTATTTTGGAAAGGAAAGAAAAAGGTGCAGTGGTCTCTTAATTTTTTCCGGAGCTGGATTACTCTACTTCTCAGCTATTCCAATCAGAAAAAATGGAGTAACCATAGCAACAGGATTTTTTCCAAATTTTCATAAACAGCTCCAATGGAAAGTACTTTCTGAACCAGACACACCAACATGAATTTACTTAAATGTACCTATATCTCTCACCTATTCAAATCAGAAAAAAAACTTTAAAATATCTCTTACCAAACTTGAGATACTACAACCGCAGTAACCATAGCAATGCGTTTTTTAGCAATATTTCCTAAACAGCTGCTGTTTAACCCACTTTCCCAGCAAGATAGACAAAAAGTAGAACTAGTTTCTATATTCTTCTACTTCCCAGCTATTTAAATAAGAAACAATTACAAAAGTCACTTTTACCAAAATTGCGATATTGCAACCGCAGTAAACATAGCAATGCGCTTTTTAGCATTATTTCCCAAACAAATGCTGTTTAACTCACTTTCCCACTAAGATAAACGTAAATCATGAATATTTCATATATTAATCTACTTCTCAGCTATTCCACTCAGAAAAAAATACAAACATTTCTCATACCAAGCTGGAAATATTGCAACCGAAATAACCATACCAACAGGATTTTTAGCAATACATCCCAAAAATCTGCTGTTTAACCCCCTTTCCCATCCTCTACTTCTCAGCTATTTAAATCTGAAAAAAATAAAAAATATATCTCTAACCAAACTTAAGATACTGTGACTGGAGTAACCATACCTACAGGATTTTTTGCTACTTTTACACAAATATGGATATCAACTTTCAAATACTTTTCATATTTTATAATCGTATGATTGTTTAAAGTTTGCTGTATCAATGTACCAGCCAAAAATTACTTTGAAAGCATAGAAGCAAGCCCCAGTAACTTTTCTTGTAAAGTTAAAATCCAGTTATTATTATTATTATTTGGAACGCTACTCCTCCTACACCGTTTAAGCTAGAAATTTCGTTCAAACTTTAAAACGTGTAGACTGGTCCGGATTAAGTAATAATAAATAATAATATATTATATTTATATAGCGCTTTTCAGGGACCCAAAGATGCTGTACAAAAGTGACATGGAACAGAAAACAAACAGAAACAAAAGAAATACTATGAGAAAACAACGAAGATTGAGAGTGTGGGATTTGGCATGGCAAAGGGTAGGCGATTTTGAACAGATGAGTCTTGAGGCGTTGCTGGAAGATGGGGATAGTCTCAGAGTCACGGTTGGTTTTGGGGAGAGAGTTCCAGAGCCTAGGAGCAACCCTTGAGAATGCCCTGTCACCAAAGCCTTTGAACTTGGACTTGGGGATTATGAGGTGGCCTGCAGTTCTGGAATGGAGTGTGTGTGTTGGTTTATATGGAAGAAGAATGTCGGAGAGGTTGTCAGGGGCGATATTGTTTAGCTTTATATGTCAATGGGAGGATCTTGTAGTTGATGCGTTTGGAGATAGGAAGCCAGTGTAACTCACAGAGGATAGGGGTGATATGCTGCTGGGGCTTGGTGTGTGTGAGTAGTCTGGCTGCACAGTTCTGAACCATTTGGAGCTTATGTAGGGATGTAGATTTGATGCCATTGAGTCGGGAGTTGCAGTAGTCAAGACGGGAGGTTAATGCATGTATTAGGGTTTCAGCAGCAGGACGGGAGAGGGAAGCTCTGAGTTTGGCGATGTTGCAGAGATGGAAGAATGAAGATTTTACAGTCTGTTTGACGTGCTGATCAAAGGAGAGTGTAAAGTCCAGAATGACGCCAAGGTTACGTGTGTGGGGGGATGGGAAAACAACGGTGTCATCGATGCTGAGATTGAAAGTGTCAGTTTTGGTGAGTGTGGATTTGGTTCCAATGAGTATGAGTTCTATTTTGTCACTGTTTAGTTTGAGGAAGTTGTCCCTCATCCATGCTTTTATTGCAGTCAGGCAGGATTCAATATGAGTCAGAGGTGGGTTGGTGAGAGACTTGGTGGCTAGATATATTTGTGTATCATCAGTATAACAGTGGAAATTAAGGTTGAAGTGACAGAGGATTTGACCAAGGGGAAGGATGTAGATGATGAAGAGTAGGGGACCAAGTACTGAGCCCTGGGGGACAACTTGAGTGACTGTGGCTGAGTCTGAGTTCAGGCCTTTGAGTGAGATGAAATGGGTTCGGTTAGTGAGATAGGAATTCAGCCAGGAGAGTGCAGTTCCCTCAACACCCAGCCCCTCGAGCCTGGTGAGCAGAATCTGGTGGCTAATGGTGTCAAAGGCAACACTCAGGTCGAGGAGAATCAGGATGTTGAGGGAACCTGCATCAGCAGAGAGGAGAAGGTCATTGACGACTTTGAGGAGTGCAGTTTCTGTGCTATCGATTGGCCGGAAACCAGACTGAAGAGGCTCATATAGATTATTTTTGAGGAGGTAGGCCTGTGAGGCAACAATTCTTTCAAGAGTTTTTGCCAGGAAGGGGAAGTTCGATATGGGGTGGAAATTGTTAAGGATGGTATTGTCTAGTCCAGGTTTCTTTAGGATGGGGGTGACAGCAGCAGCTTTGTAGCAGGAGGAGACAATACCGTTGGAGAGAGAGAGGTTGACTATGCTTGTGATGTGTGGACAGAGAGCAGATAAGGAGGCTTTAAGCAGGACTGTGGGAAGAGGATCGAGAGAGCAGGTAGTATTTTTGGATGTCAGTATGAGTTTTGTGATGTAAGGGGAATCAACCGGACTGAATGAGGAGAGGTGAGAGTCCTGGGCAGCAGGTGGACAAATACGGAGGTTAACAGTAGGGGGGGCTTTGGTACATTTATTAGATAGTGAGGAGTTTAATGTTGTTATTTTATCTTTAAAAAACTGCAAAAAAGAGTTTAGTGGAGGGGCTAGAGAATGAGTCATTGCAGGGCTGAAGTAGTTTGCTGACAGTAGAGAAGAGGGTCCGGGAGTTCATACAGGAGCTGTTGATTTTGTTTGAGATGTAGCAGGACCTAACAGCACTGAGGGCATCTCTGTAAGCTGAAAGGTGGTGTTTGTAGGCTTCAGTGTGAACAGTGAGCCCCGATTTTCTCACCTAGCGTTCAAGGCGACGACCAACTTGCTTCATGGTACGGACCTCCGTTGTAAACCAGGGGGATGAGGAGGTGAAAGAAACGTCTAATTTTTAGTGGTGCCAGAGAGTTGAGGGAGACACACATAGCAGTGTTGAGATGGTTAGCTTGTTCTTCAGGTGATTTGAGGGTGGAATCAATTGGAAGAGCAGAGCAGATAGCATCTGATAGTTGGAGGGGGTCAACAGCTTTGATGTTACGAAAGGAGATTATGCGCTTGTCAGTGTTGTGTGGTACGTTGGAAGAAAATGAGAAATTAATTATCTTGTGGTCAGACAACGGAAATGAAGATGGAGTTATATGGGTAATGGTAAGGCCGACCGAGCAGACGAGATCAAGTATGTGACCTTTGATATAGGTGGGAAAATTAACATGTTGGATACAGGTAAAACAGTCCAGGACAGCGATGAAATCAGAGGTAAGTTTGGAGTTAGGTGAGTCAAAGTGAATATTCATGTCAACAAGCAGGAGAAGGCGAGGGGAGAGTGATGCAGCAGTGGTGAGTAGTTCAGCTAAGACAGAGAGGAATGAGTCATTAGCTTTTGGAGGACGATAAATAAGGATGATGGTCAGGGAGTTTGTTGATTTACAGGCAACATATTCAAATGAGGTGAAGGATGGAAGTGACAACTCAGTAATTTTAAAATGGGATTTGTATAGTACAGCAAGGCCACCACCACGACCTGTTAGGCGGGGGTGGGACAGATAGCTAAAACCATTGGGAGTGGCTTGATTTAATATGAAAAAATCTCTGGGTGTTTGCCACGTTTCAGTTAAGAAAAGAAAGTCCAGCTTGTTGTCCAGTATTAATTCATAGAGCAGGGGGGCTTTATTAGTCATGGAGCGGGTGTTTAGGAGAGCAAGGTTAGTAATGCAAAATGTAGAAGCAGAGTTGTAGATTGTGGTAGGTTGAAGGGAATGTAGGCAATTATGGTTTACAGTTCGACTGGATTTATATGGCAGATGACGTGAGTGAGACCAGAGGGAGATAATTTTGCCTGAAGGACTAGAATTAACACACAGTTTGCGGCATGAGCCTCGATGTAGGTAGGAGCGTCTACGTAGGATGCCAGACGAACGGGCATGCGCAATTACATCCGAAGAAATGCAATAGTTTTTGTTCATAGATTGTAGATCGTCGGGGGAGTAATACTTTGTTTGAAAGAAAACGGCTGGTGGGAACCACAGTAGTGCTGGGCAGAGGATTGCCAAAAGGAGTAGACGGGAGTCAACCGGCAGATACATGGCAGTGAGAATAAATCAATAGTAGTTGAATTAAAGTCACAGGGGAACCTGCTCTGCCAACCGGACATTCAATCAGCCCACAACGCAGCCACCTATTAACCAACAGAGAAAACCAAAGAGAAAGTGGAGACTTACTCAGTGTAATTGACGGCTGGGGTCCAGGCAATGGCAAATGAGTGGACACCTGCTTGCCAGCGCGAGCGCCAGAGGGAATTGAACAAGTGGAGATGTCGTGGAGCTAGATAGCCATTCGGCATGAGCGGTAGCGGAGTAGTTCACAATAAACTTTAAAACAAGATGGACAGTTCACACAGACAGTCCAATAGTGGTATTCCAGAGTAGGAGACGTGGAAATCCAACAGTAGTATATTCCAGGACAGGGCAGAGAGGTTAGACAGGATCAGAATGAGTAGGGCTGCGATCAGGTGAGTTATCCAGTTGGAGACTAGAAGAAACAGTTGAACAGAGTTAGACAGTTCCAGTGAGAAGCGGCAATCCAACGCGACGCCAGCAGATACTCTCAACTGGAAGTAGAGTTGAGACACGGGTAAGTTGCTTGTATACAACTTTTGGATATCTTTTATAATGTTTGAAATATTTAACTTTTATTAAACTTTTAAAACTTAATTGACTTGAATGGGATTTCTTTCGGAATTCTGAAGCTTCCATTGTTTACACTCCAACGTTCTCCAAAGTCACAGTTGTTGCAAACAAACTACTTTAACACCTATCCGAACTACTTAGAGAAAGATGTAAAAGATTGTGAGCATCCTCACATACCCGGCTATTGTAATGTGAAAGAATTACAAAAAAATATAACTCAATATACAATATACAAAAGTTACAGCAATTTAAGAAACGAATTTAACACATTTTTTTTACAAATATCTGCAATTTGGACCACTTTGCAAATGAGATAGACAAAAAGTTAGAGAGCTTCATATCTTCATCTACTTCTCAGCTATTTGAATCAGAAAAAATAACAAAAATATCTCTTACCAAACTTGAGATATTGCAACCGCAGTAACCATAGCAACAGGATTTTTACCTACTTTTCAAAAACATCTCCAATGGAAAGTACTTTTTGAATAAGACCCACCAACAATGGAGGAACTTAAATGTAGATATACTTCTCAGCTATTTAAATCAAAAATAATTTTGAAAATATCTCTTACCAAACTTGAGCTACTTCAAACAGAGTAAGCATGACAACAGGATTTTTTCCTACTTTTCAAAAACAGCTCCAGTGGAAAGTACTTTCTCAACCAGACACACAAACACTGCTTTACGTTTATGTATGTCTACTTTTCACCTACAAGAATAAGAAAAAAATATAAAAACATCCCTTACCAAACTCAAGATATTGCAACCGCAGTAACAACAAGATGTTTTGCAATATTTTCCGAACTACTGCCGTATAACCCACTTTCCCAGCAAGATAGAGAAAAAGTACAATTATTGTATATATTCCTCTGCTTGTCAGCTATTTAAATCAGAAAATATCTCTTACCAAACTCAAGCTACTTCAACCGGAGGAACCATAGCAACAGGATTTTTCCCTACGTTTCATAAACAGCTCCAATGGAAAGTACTGTCTGAACCATGTAGACCAACATGGATTTACTTAAATGTACCCATACCTCTCACCTATTCAAATCAGAAAAAATCCTTGAAAATATCTCTTACCAAACTACAACTGCAGTAACCATAGCAACGTGTTCTTTAGCAATATTTCCTAAACAGCTGCCGTTTAACTCTCTTTCCCAGCAAGATAGACAAAAAGTACAAGTAATTCTTATTTTCTCTACTTAAAATATCTCTAAACAAACTTAAGATACTGAGACTGGAGTAACCATACCAACAGGATGTTTTGCTACTTTTACATAAACATGGATATCAGCTTTCAAAGACTTTTCATACTTTGTAATCGTATGATTGTTTAAAGTTTGCTGTATCAATGTACCAGCCAAAAATTACTTTGAAAGCTTTAAAGCAAGCCCCAGTAACTTTACTTGTAAAGTTCAAATCTAGTTATTATTTTTTTTCCTTGAAACTGCTGAATAACTCAAAAAGTCCCTGGTAGAAAATGCTGTAACTTTTCACACTGAAAACATAGACTACAAGTACCTACTACGCAGACACCCGCCACGATTCCTCCACCAGGGGTGCTACAGTACACGATTGAATTTGCTAATTTCAAAAGGATGGCATTTCCACCCCGTTTGACCTATAATGCTGCATCTTTGTGTACAAGCTTAATTTCTCATGAGGAACAAAAAAGCCTCAAGAACCCATAAAATCCGCCATCTTGGAACTTACTGTACAGTGAAAAAATGCCAAAACCTATTAAATATTTCAACTTTTACAAAGTAAGTCAGATTCACATGCCCTTTGGCATACAGGTGTCTCATACATACCTCCTTAAATTGATTTCGAGAATAAGAGATATCTTGCAAGATGGCAGATAAAATGGCTGATTACTGTACAATATATGTATTTAAAATATTCATGTCTGCAATGCTTTATGGAACAATAATCTATACTCTTCATATTTATTGTATAATAATCTCTACTCTTCATATTTATTGTGCTTCCTGACAGTACTCCCATATGTGTATTTCTTTGCTGGTATCTCAAAGGACAGCAAAACGGCAGCTGCCAGAAATTTGACCATTTTCAACACAAGCTAATGCTAATGCTAATAAATGCCTCTAAAACTCTTCTATTGAGCTGTTTATCAGATTTGCTCGCCAGTAAATTTCCAGATGCCAGGCTACACTTCTGAAAAGGGCTGATAATGAAATTTGTTTTTATGTCAAAAGTCGACTGATCTATGACTTTTTAGAAATTAGCCATTTATGCTAACTCTAAAGACCACTATAAGAATTACCTTAAAATCAACTGGTAATCTGATTGACCTCACTGTTGGTGTAGAGATGTCACATATGTGCCTCCCTATAGGGTTGTAAGGAACAAGAGATATATTAGAGGGCCGACAAAATGGCTGACCAGTGTAAAACTAATGGATGCATACACTTCATGTGTGCATTACATTACGAAACATTGAAAATGTAAACCAGGTATATTATTCACACAGACCGAACCCAATTCCTCCACAAGGGGCGCCAAAGGCCACGCCTTAATACATTTTTCTGCATTGATGCCATTTCCACCGCAATTGACCTAGAATGCTGATTCTTTGTTCGCATGCCTCATTCCCCAGGAGGTGCAACACTGCAAGAACCTATCATGTCCATCGTCTTAGATATTTTGTACAGTGAATGTTTAAGGAAACCTGTAGAAAATGTAGTTAAAATCAACAATATCTCTGATTGACCTGGCAATCAGCATACATGTCTTATACGTGTCCCTATCGGGCGTTAAAAGCTAAGAGATATATTACAAGATGGCTGACCAGTGTTAAACTTATGGGTACATACACTTCATGTGTGCACAATGAAAATTACGTTACGTTATGGCACAATGAAAATACAGACCAGGGTTATTATTCACACAGACAGCCGACACGATTCCTCCACAAGGGTCGCGATTCCTCCAACAAGGTCAAGCAACAGACATTGAGGACAACAAAGCTACAGACTGGCAGAGGGTGAAAACGACTGTCCACTGACCAAGATGACCGTCAACTCATTCAATTGTCACTCAACAAATGTAGGATGACATCAAGTGACCTACAAAAAGAATGGCAAACAGCAGCTGGGGTGAAGTGCACGGCGAGGACGGTTCGAAACAAGCTCCTAGGGGCAGGGCTGAAGTCGTGCAAAGCTAGAAAAAAGCCCTTCATCAATGAGAAGCAAAGAGCCAGGCTGAAGTTTGCAAAAGACCATAAGGTTTGGACCGTAGAGGAATGGATTTAGGTCATCTTCTCTGATGGGTCAAATTTTCAGTTTTGCCCAACACCTGGTCGTCTAATGGTTAGATAGAGACCTGGAGAAGCCTACAAGCCACAGTGTCTCGCAATCACTGTGAAATTTGGTGGAGGATCGGTGATGATCTGGGGATGCTTCAGCAATTCTGGAATCAGGCAGATTTGTCTTTGTGAAGGACGCATGAATCAAGCCAAGTACAAGATTATCCTGGAAGAACACCTGCTTCCTTCTGCTCTGACAATGTTCCCCAACTCTGAGAGTTGATTTTTCCAGCAGGACAATGCTCCTTGCCACTCAGTCAGGTCAATCAAGGTATGAATGGAGGACCACCAGATCAAACCCTGTCATAGCCAGCCCAATCTCCAGACCTGAACCCCATTGTAAACCTCTGGAATTTGATCAAGAGGAAGATGGATGGTCACAAGCCATCAAACAAAGCCAAGCTACTTGAATTTTTGTGTCAGGAGTGGCATAAAGTCACCCAACAGCAATGTGACAGACTGGCAGAGAGCATGCCAAGACGCATGAAAGCTGTGATTAAAAATCAGGGTTATTCCACCAAACATTGATTTCTGAACTCTTCCTAAGTTAAAACATTAGTATTTTGTTGTTGAAAAATGAATATGAATTTGTTTTCCTTGCATTATTTGAGGTCTGAAAACAATGCATCTTTTTTGTTAATTTTGACCAGTTATTTTCTACAAATAAATACTCTAAGTGACAATATTTTTATATGGAATTTAGGAGTAATGTTTTCAGTAGTTTATAGAATAAAACAAAACTGTTAATTTTACTCAAACACATACCTATGAATAGTAAAACCAGAGAAACTGATAATTTTGCAGTGGTCTCTTAATTTTTTCTAGAGCTGTATATACACAGTTGTGCTCATAAGTTTGCATGACCTGGCAGAAATTGGGAAATTTTGGCATTGATTTTGAAAATATGACTGTCTTTTATTTAAGGATAGTAGTCATATGAAGCCATTTATTATCACTGTTTTTTGGCTCCTTTTTAAATCATAATGATAACAAAAATCATCCAGATGGCCCTGATCCAAAGTTTACATACCCTTGAATGTTTGGCCTTGTTACAGACACATAAGGTGACACACACAGGTGACAATGGCAATTAAAGGTGAATTTCCCACACCTGTGGCTTTTAAATTGCAATTAGTGTCTGTGTATTAATAGTCAATGAATTTGTTAGCTCTCATGTGGATGCACTGAGCAGGCTAGATACTGAGCCATGGGGAGCAGAAAAGAACTGTCAAAAGACCTGCGTAACAAGGTAATGGAACTTTATAAAGATGGAAAAGGGTATAAAAAGATATCCAAAGCCTTACAAATGACAGTCAGTCATGTTCAATCACTTATTAAGAAGTGGAAAATTCGGGGATCTCTTGAAACCAAGTCAAGGTCAGGTAGACCAAGATTTCAGCCAAAACTGCCAGAAGAATTGTTCAGGATACAAAGAAAAACCCACAGGTTGCTC
Source organism: Esox masquinongy (assembly GCA_016801175.1). NCBI lineage: Eukaryota > Metazoa > Chordata > Actinopteri > Esociformes > Esocidae > Esox > Esox masquinongy. The sequence goes on from JACXGI010007027.1 coordinate 14,709, forward strand.
TGGAAAAAGACAGTGTGGTTGTTTCAAGGAGTACACGATGATGCTTGAACAAAAATGAGCTACATGGTCGAGCTGCCAGATAGAAGCCTTTACTGCGCCAATGCCACAAAAAAGCCTGGATACAATATGCCTAACAACACCTTGACACACCTCACAGCTTCTGGCACACTGTAATTTGGAGTGACGAGACCAAAATAGAGCTTTATAGCCACAACCATAAGTGCTATGTTTGGACAGGGGTCAACAAGGCCTATAAGTGAACAGAATACCATCCCCACTGTGAAGCATGGTGGTGGCTCACTGATGTTTTGGGGGTGTGTGAGCTCTAAAGGCACGGGGAATCTTATGAAAAGTGATGGCAAGATGAATGCAGCATGTTATCAGACAATACTGGCAGACAATTTGCATTCTTCTTGGACTTTCCAGTACGACAATGACCCTAAGCACAAGGCCAAGTTGACCCTACAGTGGTTACAGCAGAAAAAAGTGAAGGTTCTGGAGTGGCCATCACAGTCTTCTGACCTTAATATCATCTAGCCACTCTGGGGAGATCTCAAACATGCAGTTCATGCAAGACGACCAAAGACTTTGCATGACCTGGAGGCATTTTGCCAAGACGAATGGGCAGCTATACCACCTGCAAGATTTCAGGGCCTCATAGACAACTATTACAAAAGACTGCATGCTGTCATTGATGCTAAAGGGGGTAATACACAGTATTAAGAACGAAGGGTATGCAGAATTTTGAATGGGGGTCAGTTTCTTCTTTTTCTTTGTTGCCATGTTTTGTTTTATGATTGTGCCATTGTGTTATGACCTACAGTTGAATATGAGTCCCATAAGAAATAAGACGAAATAATGTATTTTGCCTGCTCACTCATGTTTTCTTTACAAATGGTACATATTTTACCAATTCTCCAAGGGTATGCAAACTTTTGAGCACAACTGTATATACAGCTCTGGAAAAAATTAAGAGACCACTGCACCTTTTTCTTTCTTTTCCAAAAAAGTTGAAACGGAAAGGTTTGAGTGAGGAACAGAAGCGTTCTATTTGCAGTGGTCTCTTAATTTTAACAGTTCTGTTCCTCACTCAAAACCTTCCTTTCCAACGTTTTTGGAAAGGAAAGAAAAAGGTGCAGTAGCCTCTTAATTTTTTCCAGAGCTGTATATCTTATAGGCCTATATATATATTCAATAGGCCTATAAAATAAATGATCCTATCAAAACGGAAACTCATTGTAAAAGTCAGACTAGTACCTTCGGGCATGAAACAAAAATACCCAATTAAAATGTAAGTAGACAAATACAACTAAAATGAACTAAACGTTTTAATCCTTAGCTACAGTGTTGCTACCCAATTCGTTCCTTTCTGATAGCATGTGCACATTTTCCATAATGATTTATTAGTTATTACTACATCACTGCACTCCCACTCCTGCATGTTCTTGGTTCTCCTCATTTCAGTAAGTTACCTTCATTTTGCACCAGTGTGTTTGATCAGTCTCTTTATTAAATTATTGAGTAAACTTCATGAAAGCTTAAGCTTTATATTTGTATCTATGTAGGATAGATTCGATTAAGATTCGCTTTCGTTGACGTTGATACCTTCGTGAACCTCAGCTTGAGTGACCTTGAAGAAGATGGGAAGGGGCCGGGTTAAACGCGTTTAACGCCCACATTGAGCCCGGCCCCAAACTGCACACAGCTGTCTGGGGCTTCTCGAATTTTGACCTTGGAACGTGTTTAATACCGACTTTTTGTTGAAATTACTCTTAAATAAGTATTAATTGTTTTTACAACAAAATCACGTCATAACCAATTTCCAACTATTACGTACTAGAAGAAGTTCAACTTCATCAATTCTATAATAAGGATATATTTTATTACAACTACATTCAAGTCATAGCTTTATTTGAGAAAATATGTATTTGTCCTTATATTGAAAGATACGTTTCTATTGAGAAGTAGGAAGACTTGTATTGTATATGAGTATTCAGTATGGTTTGTGGACTGTAGAGAAAATAATAACACTTTATAATCTTCTTGCTTGGGTACAGACATTGTCTCAGAGCCCCGGTGGTTCAGTACCTCCTGCCAGATGGTAACAGAGCAGATGTCTTGGATGTCCTTATGTAAGATTAGGGTCAGGTTTTCAGCACCTGAAATACAACAAATATTCTGAAAGCCAGAGTGCAAGTGCACATTATTGCATGATCACATTATTGCAGACTAAACTTCTTGTAATAATGTACATGGAAGAATTTTTTCATGGTGTTCACCATCTCCTGAATATGTTCTGACATTAATCCATTAAACAGTGGATATTTGTAATAGTGGATATTTGTAACATGCACTATTAAATACATTTTTGATTACCACAATAACATACCATGGATAACATGGATCCATAACATGGATCTCTTGATAGTAACCTTGGCTATATGAAATGAAAGATAAACATTTAGAAGGAATCTGACATGGAATTGGATGACAAGAAGTAAACCAATCAATGTAACCATAATTGGCATCTCAAAATCATCGCTCAAATTAATCTTTTCGGGCCACTGCTTGTAGGCCCGGAAGGCCCTGGACATCTCCCTTCTGTAAGTCACACCCAGATTCCATGCTTGGGTTTCATACTCCAGGGCCAGCAGTTCTGGGTAATTTAGGTCCTTTTTCCTATCAATGCACCGTGGAAAATCAAGGACAAATATCTGAAAATAATTTGATGTGGTATTGACAGATTTTAGTAATTTACAGAAACGTCTGGAAAATTGCACATTTCATTTACAGTAACATGTTTATACAACTAGTAATGGCAGTTAATGTTTTACCTGAGTCCATCTCAACTTAGCAGCAAGGAGGAGTTGTATAAACTCTTCCCTGCCTGAGCGATGGATGGGCTGGCTTCAAGGTTGTTACCAGGAGTGATCAGACATACAGTGTCTGGGACAAGGCCTTTGGGTAACACCTCCCCACGAACATCTGCCATCTGATGTGAAGCTCTTGCTCCAGGAGTGGACATGAAGCCAAAAGCCATGGAAGTTCGACCAGTGGAATCAGCCTGATTTGACATGTTATCCACTAAGGCACGGAGATGGGAATCACCAACGACCAGGACAAACTATAAGGAAAGAAAGTTAGAGATTTATCCCAATAATTAAGTTATGTATATATATATATATATATATATATATATATATACATTGTTTTGAAAATATGTGCACACCCTAAAACCTTCATAGTAAATTCCGAATGTGGGCTGTTAGGTTTAATCTAAATACAATTAATATGGGGCATTACAACTCAGAACTTACATCTGACAACATGCAATATAAAAGATGATGTACTAAATGATAACAGGATAGGGTACGCAATACATACAGTTAATCAAACCAGTTACCTTTCTACCCAAGATGATCTCCTTCTGTCTTGGCAGTTGGAGTTCATGATGCTTAGGATGGGGATTGTATTCCGAATGTGGCCAATTTTTTGCTGCATGGCCTGAGCCAAACTGGTACAACATTCCTGTCATGACTGAAAAGTTAATATTATTTCCAGCTGTCTAGAACAAGAACATTTGCTTGGAGACAAACATATTACAGGGCTGCACAATGTTGGTCCTGGAGGGGCAAAATACTTCTGTGTTTTGTTTCTTAGAGGAAGTTAGCACTCAGACTGACTCAACTGCACTCAGATGGTCTCCCCGGTCAGAATAAGTCAGTAATGTGAGAATGAAGACCTGGGTTTTGGCCCTACGGGACCAACATACAGGGCAGCCAAATGCTATAAATTTGGTAACATAGAGATGTCCATGGTGCTTTAAAGAGTCTCAGTCATTTAGCCCTAGGCTTACTGTTTTATTAAACCTCTCTGGGAGTGTTGCAATTAAAACATTTTAAGAGTTTTATTGTAAATAATCTAAATAAGCCAATAAAGAGAAGCTGTGTATATTGATTTTACATTTTGGCAATACAACTCAATCAGAATTTTGCTCAGGCAAATGAAATTAACAACATATGCATACCAACATGAATCAGACAGCAACACCAGCAAATTGATAAGAAATTGACAACCTGATAAAGAAACGAAGCCTCTTCAAAAGTCACTGAGGACATTTTTTAACAGTGATTCAGTACAAATGTAAGCTGATCCAAGCAGAGTCCAAACAAGGATTGTCTGCAAATGTGGTTCGTTCTACTAACCTAGTTGATGGGACAAAACCTCCCATTTTACAGCCTATCAAATGAGAGATTTGTGAACGAGATGCTACCTACCTTTTTAATTTTCTAAGAAATGACAATTTGGACAAATGCTGAGCAGTGAGCTAGATTTTGCACAATTTAGTTCAACTGGTAATTACACTACATTTTGCTATTTACAGAATAGCTTGGTATTTACAGAATAGCTTGGTACTTTAGTAGTTGGAATATAATTACATGTTGGTGTTTTCAGTAGTAATTTTGGTACTGTTCTGATGTAGCTAAAAACTGGAACAACAACAATATTTCTTACAAAGAAAGTATGCAAACATTCCCTTTCTTTTCAGTATCACATTCACACATTAAATATTAATTTTATATTTTTACAGATAAAATAACCTACATCTCTAAAGGTGGTACAGCAGGCTTATGATCAGTTAATGTAAGTCATTGACAACTACATTAGGTCGTTGGCTGAATTGTTAAGTAATCACCAAGTGGTGATTATCACCTCCATTAACAAAAGGGATAATGGATCTAAATTGAAGGCTATTCAGCAATTTGCAATGTGGCCAATAGTATGGGCGGACGAAAATGCCAGCAACAATTGCAAATACACAGTGCCACTTGATTTTTTTGCATAGAATCACTCTATAGAGTCTCCTGAACATTTCCTACAATACTTTCACTGTGGCGTGTAGAATAGTTTTTTTCTGTATAGGGCAATATGTACATGTACAGTCTATTATAGTGTTTTGCATTGGGGCCTAAAAAGGGTGTGGAATATATTGTGTTGCTAGATGTAGCACACCATTCCCCATGATTACACAGGTTTGTCTTACTCTGCACACTCTCCTGAACATTTCCTACATTGCTTTCTCTGTTGAATATTCAATAGTTTATGAGCTATGAGGCAATAACTATTCCATATTCAGTCATTGGCATTGTCTGAATTTTGCCCTTGCAACGTGTTTGAATACCCACTTTTTATTGAAATTACTCTTAAATATGAATTGTTTTCAATGTTTTGAAAGGTACATTTTTGTAAACAATGAATGAACTCAATTTATGTCAGTTTTTAAGCAATAAATTGGCCTCTTTTATTTTGAAAATTTCCAAATTTTCGTGACCCGGAAGTGTTTCTTTAATGTTGCTCACAAGACGCTACGCTGACCTGATTGATTGTGTTCTGTTTAGTCAGTTAGCTTTCTTGCTCCATTTCTTGGACTCAAACTACGCTGTCAAAATGGCAAGTGCAGTCTTTAAATTCATATTCTTGTCGGTTACATGTTTAGATTCTCTGTTTAGTTAGTAGTATTGTATTGCAGAATATAATAGTAACGTTAGCGACCAGCTGGGCGTTGCCATAGCTAACTTAGCGAGGTTGCTGCTCGCTAATGATGTGTTAACTTGTACTGTAACGACATGATATTATGAGTCGTTTAACTGTTTACATTTACAAACGATTAACTGTTTAGCCACCACGGACCTAGTCCAACGTTCACTTTCGAACTAGCTAAGTTGGCCTGCTGAATTCAACTAGCTTGTTAGGTCATTAACCTTCGTTGTTTTGTTCTGCTGTCTAATAATAGGAATCTTGATTGATTTTTTCTTTCAATAAGTACTGTGCCAAAATTATAATTCAATTATATTGAAAATAATTGTTCTTTTAGGCTGAAGTAGAAGAAACCCTGAAGAGAATTCAAAGTCAGAAAGGCGTACAAGGAATCATCATTGTCAATGCTGAAGGTGATTAAACGACTACTTTTAGGACCACAGTTAAAACTAGAAATACTTTTAAAACTATTAATTTCTAAACTGGTTAACTATGCTATTATTATTACCATTTTTATGCTAAATCATAGTGAAATTAATTATTTAACTACAATGATCTCCCAGAGACTATGCACAATGGCCCTTTACATTCACTGTTCTTATTCTCCACCAGGTATCCCGATTAAAACCACCCTGGACAACAGCAGCACAGTGCAATATGCTGGACTCATTCATCAGTTAGTGATGAAGGCACGTAGCACAGTTAGGGATATTGACCCTCAGAATGATCTCACCTTCCTCAGAATCCGCTCCAAGAAGAATGAGATTATGATTGCTCCAGGTAACTTCTATTACTGTCTCACAGACACATGTAGCATGGCCTTTCAAAAATGGTGTCTTACCTCTAAATTGATTTACTTTTGTTCATTGTGGTCACATTGAAAACACATTGCTTTGAGTCAAAGCAATGCTTTGAATTTTCAAACTCACATGGCATTCAAGCCTGATGTGTTTTGTAGCATTTCTGCAAGGCATAAAATAATAGCTGGTTTGACAAAGTGCAAGAGCTACTTTTGGCTTACGCATAGGTGCAAATCCCATGGGAGACACGCCCCCCATCATGGGTAAAAATATAATTTGCCCCCCCAATATATCACGAAACATAATGATTTCATTGCGATATTAATAATTCGCAATGAAAGCACTTGTTCTGTATATAGACTCTGAATAGTGCGTTTTTGTGTGTCAAAAGATTGCAACCCCCTCCCCCGCCCTTTGCTTCGCAATGGTTTGATCCACTGCCTCCCACCCCTGAGCCCTTAGCAGTGGCACATGATGAAGGTACAGTTAGTGTTGCCATGTCTGCTTATTATATGCGACATTGGGCTTCTTTTTTTCAGAAATCTGCTTGGAAATATTGTCGCGGGTTGTGATTTTTTTGGGCTTGTGTGTTGTTTTGACCATGACCTGAGGCACACTAAATCTAAGAGCAAGTTTAAATAAAAGCTTTAATGTCCCAATCTATTGTCTAACCCTGCTCCCTGCTGAACATCTATGGGCTACTAGTAGTTGTGATTGTTTTCCCTCCCCTACCTCTTAAACCAGACCTAGAATGTCACTAGTGCTAGGGAATACCTAATAGGACTTCTGTTGCAAAGGGGTGGGAGAAACGTTTTTGTCAGTAACGTTTCAAAACACGTTAACCCAGTCAAATTCATTGCTTGGGCTAACGCCTCAAAACACGTTAACTCAGTCAAATGCATTGCTTGTGAGGGGCTTATACAGGTGCTCACGAGAATAATGTCTTCAGTGCAACAGTAGCTAAGTGAAGATGGCAGAAAAATCGCTAAATAAAACCCCATTGAAATCTGTGGATGTATGTCACGTTTGTGGTGAACTATATCAGTCTTTGAGAAACCAACATAACGTTTTCCTAGGTAAATTGTCGTTATTGCGACCGGACTACACACTCGCGTTAGAAGATATAATAGGACCGGTAATGCTGAATGATGGGTTTTCTAAACAGTATATGGCTCCTGTCGCAATCTTCTTCTATAATATAAAAGTGTGGATGAGGTACAAAGAATTAGAGATTTTGTGAGGGGAAAAGAGGTGGCGCGGCAGTCTCAACCCCCAGATGTACCAAAAGATTTTCGCCTAACAAATTTTCTCATCCTCTGTCTCGTTTTGACCTGCATATGCTGCTGCGATTCCTTTTGCGTTCAGAACCCGAACCTGATCCTCAATTATTGAAATCAGAGAAGTAACCACTAGTATAATTGAACTGTCCATTTTCAATTTCAATGAATCACAGACTGTCGGCCATGCTTGATAAATTAAACTTTTACCCTAGCCTGTAGGAAGGCACGCCAAAAATCTCTTTTTCAGAACAGCATTTAACCCTTGTTTTATGTTAACATTTTGGTTACACTCATTGTTAGCGGGTCAAATTGACCCTGGATGTTAAATCACAACCCAGTACTCACTATTGACATTTTAGCCCCCAACAAATGTTTGACATCCGTAACCAACTCATTACTCATAAATTATAACATTTACTATATAGTCCATTTAGACCACATTTACCTTATGATGAACTCTTGTTTTTTTTATCCCAAAAACAGAAATGTATATCTATTTGCTATGATGGACAAAATGAACCAATACTTTGTAATGTTCTAGACAATGTTCTGCTTAATAATATCTAGATATTATGATCGTAGAGACATCAATGTTTCGGGTCAAAACATGTTACCCACAAATTGAAAGTTAGGGAATCAGATGGAGCAGGGCTGGTCACACCACGTGCTGTTTGTCTCTCGCTCAACATGCTGGACTTGTGTCACAGTTATCGAAGTGAACTACTCTGGAGAATATATGAAATCGCTAAAGTGACATGGTTGCACGGAATATATCTCTCCCTGTCTTTGTATCCCACAAGCCAGCCGCTGATTCATTTTTGGACTTGTAGTCTGCAAAATAACATATGGACAGGTTCGATAGCAAGTCCTGTAAGTAATATCACCTTGGGAAAGTTATGAACAGTACTTCCTGGGTCCTCCCACACACTACACAACAAAGCCTTTCCCTCGAGGAAAGTTCAGTTCCAATAACAGCAAAGATAGTAATAGCTTGTTTGTGAAAGATGAGGGGTGATTTACCTTTTAGCGTGTGTGAGGTTAGACATTGCAAAGGGTCTCAATGGGTGAAATATCTCTAACGTGACAATTCTTCAGCTCATATGACCAGATAAAGTAGTACTGCAACATACACTGACCATCACAGGCATTGTGTGTGCATGCGTGCGCATAAGTGTTTTGAGGTGTAGTAAGGTGTAGTTTCCACTCTATCTGCAGGATGTTCAACAAGCTTTTTCATTGATTCTCCACCACTGGGTCATTTAGACCCTAACATTACGAATGTAACTATTTGCTGGACCGCATATGCGGAGCCAGCCAAGAAGAGCGACTGTCTCTTACTGAGTGACTGACTGACTAGCCTTTGTTAAATAGTGTAGTGGTTAGAGCAGGGGTTCCCAAACATTTTTTGCTCGAGACCCAAAAGAGAAATTTGTTGTCTCCCTGGGACCCAAACATAAAAATACAACAAATTGCCATAACATCTATATTTCTAAACTACTGATACAGAACACAACAAACTATGAATTTAAAATGGATATGAAATGTATTTATTTAATTACAAAAGCACATGACAGCAATAATCAAATGTGTTTGAGTGTAATAAAAATGTTCTCACCACCTCATATGTACATACAATTTTGTAACACTTAAATTAACAAACATTTTCTACTCTTTCTATTTGTCACCCCTTTCTCAACTCCCCCTCCCAACGTCCCTCAACTTTAAACACCAACAATGAGCAACAGTCAGATACATTTTTACTGGCTTATTTTAAAAAGATACTACTCACCTGACATGCTAGAAAGGGTTTAATATCTCATCTATGGCACAATGAAATCTAATGAGAAGTATGTGGCAGCCAACACTTGTCCTGAAAATGCTGGGCAAGATTAGGGTCTTCATTCTTGAGGTAGGCCATGACCTCTTCTCTCAGCTCCCACACGCTCTGCAGAACTCTTCCCCTGGAGAGCCACCTCATCTCACAGTGAAAGAGCAGGTGCTCATGCTCTGCCCCCATTTCCCTGCATAGCTCTGTGAAGAGCCTTGACTGTAATGGTCGCTTTTTGATTAGATTCACAATTCTCACAACCACATCAAAATCTTCTCCTAAGTCACGCTGCAAAGCTTTGCTGGCCAAAGCTTCCCTGTGAATGATACAATGTGTCAGCTTCACATTTGGGACCACTTTACGAACATGAGCCACAAAACCAGACCTGCACCCAGTCATGTTCCTGGCACCATCAGTGCAAATTCCAATATAGTTAATCCATTCCAATTTGAGATCTTTCAAATTTGTGTCCACCACTCCGAAAATATCCTCTCCCCTTGTTGTTGTGTGCAGCTGGTCACAAAACAGGAACTCCTTCATATCCTTACCACTGATGTATCTGGAAAAGACCATTAACTGGGGAATCCCAGCAACATCAACAGACTCATCTAGCTGCAGTGAAAATATTTTGTGTTCCATTATTTCCCCTGTAACTGACTTTTGAATGTCCACTGCCATGTCCTTGATTCTGGTTGCAACTGTGTCATTTGAGAGTGAGACAGACTCAACTTTGTTCGCTGCTTCCTCACCCGAGAGAGAGAGAGAGACATCTTTTAAACATGGTTTTATCAGCTGCTCCCCAATGGAATGGGGCTTCTTTGCCTTGGCAATGTGGAGGCTGACTTGAAATGATGCCTTCAGTGCTGCTCTGTTCCCTTTGAATGCCTGGTAGATGAGACAATAATATCATTAAAAATCACTGACACACATATACACAAAAGCCCAAATCACACGGCAGATGTATATCAACGCTGTCTCGTAATTTTAAAATTCACATTAGGTGCGCCACTACTGCAAACGTTGTTCTTTGTTTATTTAGCTTTATTGACACCTTGATAGGAACTTTTTGCAATTCGTGGTGAAAAGTATTTGTCATGGGTAAGTGAGTGTTCTACTATTTGTAATACAAATATAACTTGATGATTAGTTAGCTTTTAACAGGGGTAATATCAACTACATTATCTTCAATTTAATAATTTAACAGTTCAACTACAGCCTATTGTACTGATCGGATTCACGCACATCTCTATGGTTTACTTGAAACGGCTACTATTATCAAGCAATAGCTAATGCATGCACACAAGCTAGCTGATGCATGCAAACAAACTAGCTCAGATTTACTGACTACGATATGCAACCGAAAGTAAATACAAGGTGATCCGGCGAGTCTTGAAGAAAATGCATGACGTGCAATTTCCTTCCTTCTTAGGGCACATTGAGTATTTTCTGTTATGTTTCAGCTCATTTGAGCAGAGTTGCGTGCTTAGACGCGAGAAAAGACTTGGTTTCTAATTTAGGGTGCAATGACGCCGTTGGGTCTGTTTCTTTCATTAATTCCCATGCATTTTATCTGCAGCACATACGCGAGTCGTGTGAAATGGCCTTTAACCTAAATTAACACGACACACACGTTAATGACTCTTCCGCTGTCAAAACAAAGTTGAATAAATGCACTTTGCGGCCTAACCCTAATTAGGGACAAGCCGGGTGGGCTGTCGCCACTATATGTAATGTTAGCTAGTAGCAATGTTAGCTAGCTAGCAACATACATTTTAGTCACAAAATAACCATTGGCATTGCAACTAACAGACACACAAAACATTTCAAATGCTACTGACTTACATTTCCGCTGTCAAAACACTGTCTCCTGAAAGTCTCTTCTTTGCCCAGGAAATATTCCTTTGACTTGCCCCGATGCTGAGAATGCTTCGTTTGTCTGTCCAATTTGTTCATTTTTAAGCTCTCATTACTGAGCACCTCCCCACATAAAACACACTGAGGCCTCTCCTCTGCATTTCGAATGGCTTTGGTGAAGCCAACGTTTATAAACTCTTCCTTGTATTTTCGTTTCGACATATTGCATGCCAAGGGAATCAAAGAAGTCACACTCAATGTTACCTCAGTCCAGACTCCGCCAGAGAGCGGGTAAACTCAGGACCAGGATCGTGAGAAGAAAGGGGGAGGGGTAAACAGCCTCGCACGCAGCATCTGTGCTGACTAGACTAGTGTAGCAAAAAGAAGGCTCTTCTATTTTAATTAGGAAAATGAATTCACATATCATAGAATTGTTATGCATTTTTTCTTTGCCATCTGGCGACCCATTAAAAACGTGTATGTGACCCATTTTGGGTCGTGACCCTAACTTTGGGAAAGGGGAGGTTAGAGAAGTGGCCCTGCAAATGATAGATCCCGCGTTCGAGTCTCGTCACAGTCAAAACAAATTATGCATTAGGATTTGTTCTGGACAGAAAAAAACTTAGCTGGCTACAACCTTCAGTGGCTACGTTATAGTAAGCCTAAAATAAAACTGTTCACGGTTATATTGCGAATATTTCTGGTGGATTTTCAAAGTATGCATCCGTGCATGCTTTTTGGGGTAATATAAGCTTTATCAAAACCCCTTGGGCAGTAAAAGAGTTGGGGTTTCCTCGTTTCTCTCATCTTTTTACTTGACGAAAACGTCAGTTATAGTAGGCTACACCTACTTAACACTAGGACCGCCAAATGCCTACGGGAATAATTGGTGTTTGAGTTTGTAATAAAAATAATTTTGAAAGCTACACCCTCCTCTTTCCATGACTTTTCCTAAATAGGTGTATATTACATTGCTCCGTTGTCAGAATTCTAAACACAAATGGAAAACTATTTAGAGACTATGTACCTGTTTTTGCCGGACCGCGTAAGCAGGGCTGGCTAAGAGCGAATGTCTCTTACTGAGTGAGTGATTGTTAAATAATCACCTTGTTAAATAGTGTAGTGGTTAGAGAAGCGGACTTGTGAACTATAGGTCCCGAGTTCGTATCTCCTCGCAGGCGAAGTGAAGTACGCATTATGAATTATTCCGTATAGACAAACTTCGCTGGCTAAATCCTTCAATATCTACATTATAGTAAGCCTGAAATAAAACAGTTTACGGTTATATTGCGACTGTTTCTGGTGGATTTTCGAAGTACGCAACCGTGCATGCGTTTTGGGTCAGGATAGACAAACATTTGCTGGCTACAACATACAGTAGTTACGTTATAGTAAGCCTTAACTTAAACTGTATACAGTTATATTGCGACTGTTTCTGGCATGCAAAAGTTCATCTTCAGTCTCGCTAGCAAGTGCTCAATTCTTATGATTATTCCTAGGAAGTTAGTAGATACTAGTAAGCCTATTACTGGCTAATAAGCTGTTAAAACGGCCAGTGGTAAAAGCAATACAGTTCATAGACCCTATTGTGGAGGTAAACTTAATAAGAAACATCAGTCAGTTTAACACAATCCTCAATGGAGTCTAGCGACTGCTGAAACGTGTAATGCCGTGGCGTAGTGGTTAAAGACGTGCCTAAGTTCGAATCTATTAAGAGCAACAACATTTATTAATTATTTCTGGTAGATTCCACGATTCTCTTGTCTTTTCACTTGATGAAAAAGTTAGTTATCGTCGCCTTTATTGATAGTTACTGTATAAATGTCATTCACGAATGAAAGAAAAAAGTATGTTGTTTTGCCATGAAAGAAAAAAATACGTTGTATGCCATGAAATGAAATAGCTTTGGCAGACTCGCTAGCAATTGCTCAATTCTTATGACTATTCCAGTAAGTTAGTAGATACTGGTAAAGCTTATTACTGCCTAATACGCTGTTTGTGGTGGAGGTAAACTTAGTCAGTTTAACTGTATCAATGTCATTCACGAATGGCCAATTAACTATTAAAACGGCCAGTGGCAAAAGAGGATTTGTTCAGGATATACAGATGCCGGGTGTCAGTATAGACAAGAGGCTATACTGACAGCCAGCAAATGTACAGCTCCGTGGTGTAGTGGTTAACAATGCAGCCTTTCACGTGGGTGACCCGGGTTCAACTCTCTCGAGGCAACACTTTCTATTGCAGGCCGGCTGAACTAGGCTTGCCTGGTTTCTTGTTTTTTACCATTTTCCGACTTAATCGCCAATACCCCACGGCACTTAGCGCTGGTACCCAGGTGCTAATCACCCCTCACTGAATGCATGACGTCAATGGATGAATCCGCGATACTCTTAGATAAATCATAGTCTTAGTTGAATTTGAATGAACTTACATATGAAATACAAGATTTCCATAACCATTCAACAGTTTAATTAGGCTATTATTGAAATATAATACAAATGATATAGGCTACATGACAATTCAACTTATGTAGCTATCACACTTTACCGATTTTCAATAGGAGATTTAGCATTCTTTCATGGAATTTCTTGAACTGATGTATTTTTAATTCTATTAATGTATAAAGGCGTTACTGATTACAGTACTGAGTCCCCATGTTTACATAAGAAAAGGAATGTGGGAGACGGGGATCAGGTATCTGTTTATGGTCATCTTTGAATGGGATCAGTAGATCATTGGGCCCTCCGTCAATCTGTTTATCTGTTTAAACCATCAGTGTATATGTTCTTTGTCCAGATGGTGTGTCCCCCTTCTGAGTTGAAAAGGTTACCTACAGTGTCCTTAGTTCCTTGTGGTAAGGTGTGGGACAGCCTGCCCTTTTGGGTAAAACTTAGGTATTGATGGAACAAAGGGAACGTGTATTGTTGACATAGGACAGCTGTTTAGTATCTTACCACACCCCTTTTTCTGAATAAGTACTGGTGATTGTCCTGTATTAATTTAGAGACTCCACGGTTTCTTAGTGATTGTGTACTCTCTCCTTCCAAGTAATAAAGTAGTATTTTCGTAAATGGACTTGTGAAATTGCCATCACAATTCTTCTGTAGGCTAATTCATCAAATGTAAATCTAAAATGTAAAACCAATTACCAATTCAACAAATATATTAGGCTACACATTACTGTTTTTATTTTAGGAGAGAAAGAGAAACTTAATCGCACACACATCCTATCATCTCTCTTTGAATTATCTCTTCTTATTTTACTGAGGATTAATATTCTACATGTCTATTAGGCTAAATAATTATTCACGAAACGAAATGCCAGTGATATTCTTTACCACTAGAGCTATGCAATGGCGTTGAAATCAACTTAATAGTCCCACTAGAAACCCCCGGGAGAGACCTGCAAAGATGCATCGTGCACATAGCCTATTCATATTAGACCTTGTCTTTTTCTAATAACTCCTCTCGGTTATTCGATAACTTATTCATGTCACCTATAGATTGGCTGTGTAATATTCATTTTTTACATTTGAAGGGCCTAATAAACAAATGAAAATACTATAGCTTGGGTTCTTAGAAATAATTGTTCTATGTATTCTTTTTTAGTTGTTTTTTTTCCATATGATAAGACCTACAAACACATTTTTGTATTTTTTTCAAATTCATTAACCATTTAAAACAAACAAATCCTTTAATTCATTCTTTTCATTATCTTTTAGAATAGTCTAATAGTTTGATGACCCAGTAGCTGAACTGATGCTCATATGACAGAGTGGTGTTACATTTCTTTACTTCTACCACTTAATACAATAAAACACATTTATAACTGTCACCAGTCTTCATTTTTGCTACATTGAATTACAGGTCACTCTTTATGTTAGTTAGCGGTTAGCTGACGTTTGCTAGCAAGCTACAGTAACATCAGTGTTTGCAGCTGTTTAAATTCGAGTCACTGAGAGAAGCTAGCAATGCAATGTAGTGTTCCTTAGCAGGCAAGGTGACAGTGTTCGTGTCTCCCGTCTGAAAGGCACTCGATGCATGTAGCTAACATAAGGTTAATCGAGTCAATCGCGCCATAACGATTTTGTTTTATGTTGGCAGGGTTCACATACACAATAGCTGAATTTGCAGAACTAGCAAGCAAACCGATGGAGCAAACTAAACCATACATTAGCTACCAAGCTAGCTAGCACCTATTCCATTTATGTGGCATTGTCAAAAATGGAATCTTTACTATTGTCAATTTATTTCAAGGTCAGCATGCAGCTGTAATGCTTCGAAGTCCCTGTGTTAAGTTTAGAGATAAACTGAACAGAAGTAAACTCTCTATACAACGTAGGCTATGTGTTAGAGCACTACTTTTGGTGTCCCCCTCAGGAATTGCTCTTGAATTGAAAATTTCATGTAATTGTGCCCTACAAAGTTGATATCAGATTTTCGCTTACGTAGTACTACCGTATCTAGTCCTGTGTTCTCAATGCTGTATTTTATTGTATTTAACTTGATTTAATTCAGATATTCTGTACATTTCTGTAGGAGTGTAACTGAGCGAGAAACGTTGCTCTCTCCTTACATACAAAGCTCCATCAAATCTTTTCATACAGCTTACATTGCTGAGTCCTAAAGCTTCTACCTGAGATTTATCGAAGAGATTTTATCATATTTACAACAAATATGCTTGCTTGAGTTAGACCTTTTGCTCTTCCTGTCTGGCACCACCTTCTGTACAGCCTTTGCTGTTGATGCTGTTGCAGTTGCCATACCCATTGGTAAATGGGTAACACACCACACTGGTGTGTTACCAATGGGTATGGCAATGGGTTCTGTCTGTAGTCATCTCTTCCCAAGAATCTATTTCTCTTAAGAATAATACTCTTTATTTTCCCCCACAGATAAAGACTATTTCCTCATCGTCATTCAGAACCCTTCAGACTAAGAAGATCACGTGCTCTATTTGGTTGCTATTTTTGAAAATGTTTATTTAATGGCCAAATATTTATTGTATTAGCGAAGTGATAAGTTGTACTATAAGCTCTTGGGAGCTAGATTCATATAATCCTGGTGACAAATTGTAATGGGTTTGTTCATGTTTAATAATCATTTCAATTTTATCTCACCTGTCTGAAATGTTATTTTAGTCACTTAACATCATAGAGGAATGGTTGACTCTCATTTGAGTATGTCCTTGAAGCTTTTTAAACAACACTATAGGCCAAAATCAAGGTCAAGGGACTCCATTGAGCTAGATTTTGTTTCTATTTTTTGTTCTAGACTAGTCTTAATGAGTCTGTGAATTCAGTCCTAATTGTTTAAATCTCCAATAGGTTTTAACAGGGTGCACTGTGTAACATCAATACTTCAACAAGTTATGTTGGTACCTTGTAAGGACAATAAAAGTAAAAGCAAAAAAAAAAGTTTCCTAACTTTTTCAGTTGAAATTGTTTCCTAACATTCTGCAAGCTCCTGATTCATTTTATTTTGCTTAAATAATACTGTAATTTCTTTTTTTTTGGGTTAATAGTAGATAGAAATGTCACAAGTCATTATTGTAAGTAAGGTCCATACTGATGGGTTATATTTTGGTGTGGTGAGCATGCATTGGAGGTAGCTAAATGTGCCTTATTACATTGTATGTTTACTCCTATGCGGATCAGTGTATGACGTAATTTCCAGGAACAATCTTATACCAGCTAAGGCAATATGTTCTTCATTTAATTATTCTACACATTAAGGTTATGTCAACATCTTTGTGCATATCAAGGCACAATGCACAGTACTAGGGTACACTTCTATTACAAGGTACTGTACTTCTCAAAGTGCTGTAAGAGCAAAAGACAAACAAGAAATTGGTTACATAATGACAGTTTAGCCAACATAGGCCAATCTTTGATTGCTGCAATATCTGAAAGTGGGAACAGTCAAGTCATGGGTTAACATGGCACAGTATCAGAACTATACATTTGTTATCATATAGATTGGTCATAGCCTACTGTGAAATAATACAAAAGATTCAAATCTGGTTGTATGTTTTTATAGGTGCTACCTGTAATAATTTGTAAAATGTCTATAGCAATTTTCATCATTGAAGAAGTACAGCAGTCTAAGATGTGCATGTACACTACTGTTCAAAAGTTTGGAGTCACTTAGGAATGTCCTAGTTTTCCATGAAAACATAGTCATTGACAAGGTTAGAAATAATTTTTAATTGAAATAAAAATTGTCCTTCCAACTTTGCTTTCATCAAAGTATCCTCCATTTGCAATTACAATTACAGCCTTGCAGACCTTTGGCGTTCTAGTTGTCAATTTGCTGAGGTAATCTGAAGAGATTTCATCCCATGCTTCCTGAAGCACCTCCCACAAGTTGGGTTGGCTTAATTGGCACTTCTTACGTACCATATGGTTAAGCTGCTCCCACCACAGTTCAATAGGGTTGAGATCCGGTGACTGTGCTGGTCCCTCCATTATAGACAGAATACCAGCTGACTGCTTCTCCCCTAAATACACTGCTCAAAAAAATTAAGGGAACACTTAATCACATTAACTAAATATAGATAAAAATCTTCACTGTACATTGTGTAATTCGTTGTGAAAGAAATGACATAACGGTCAATGGAAACCAAAATCACCAACCAATTGAGGGCTGGATTCCAATGCACACCGACAATCAATGTAAACAATTGAAATCACAGGCTGTTCCAACTTGTGAATTTCATCATGACAACTCATAATGTAACTCAGTAGTGTGTATGGCCCTCACCTGCCTGTATGCACTCCCAACAATGTCATGCTCCTGATGAGACAGTGGATGGTGTCCTGGGGGATCTCCCAGACTTGGATCAGGGCATCAGTGACCTCCTGGACAGTCTGTGGCGCTACTTGGCAGCGTCGGATGCACCAATACATAATGTCCCAGAGGTTCTGTGATGGCAATTCCATTGATAGGAACTCTTAAAGGAGTAAGTACAGAGACAAAATTCTCTTGGCATAATTAGCAGTTTATTTGCAAATAGAGAGACGTGTCCAAAACTTACAGGAATAACCCTCTGAGCAATCTCTGAGGTAAATACATGAACAGTCAGTATTTATTACAGTTAAAAAGGGTGTGGTAAGCTCCTGCCCTGCTGTCTTATGTCACATAGGTTTTAACCAAGGGGCAAGCTGTCCTCCCCCACATTAAACCAAGGACCTTGTGGGTTACCTTTTAAACTATAAGGGACACACAGCATCTGGACAGAGAACAGATAAACTGATGGTTTAAACTGATAGACAATTAATGGATAACCCAATGATCTTCTGAGACCATCCAATGATGACCATTAATGAATACCAGATCCCCCTCTCCTACATTCCTTTTCTCATCTGAACATGGGGACTCAGTACCTTTAACTAGTACATCAGTTCAAGAATTTCCATAACAATCCATCCTCTTGATACCAAATCACCCCTTGGTATCAATCCTTAAACAATTTACTCATTAGGCAGTAGACTACAACAAATCAGTACTCATTAACAACATGACCTTGTTGATATCATTACCCTAATAATTAGAGAACAAAACAAGTCTGAAATGGCTGGATCCTCCTTTGCATGCTTCTGGACCATCACCTGCGTCGTAACTCCAAAACCACACATTTTCATTACACAGAGCTATAACATAGTACAGCAAAAGCTTTTATGTTAAAAACACTGGTCAAAGGAAGTAATTTCAGGTGACTCATATATACTGACAGTATGGGGTAAGTTGCATCGACGCGTGGGTGCGTAAACACCAATCACTGAATACATCCTTCAATTTGTTACTGGTACAAAGTCCTCCCATGCCAATTGCTTGATTCACTAAAAAGTCCTCTCGTGGTTCCAGTTAGATGTACTCCCAAAGTCATCACAAATGTTCTGCTCCTCCAAACGTCAGACAGTCAGTTATGAACCATTTCTTGG
The DNA here is from genome assembly GCA_016801175.1 of Esox masquinongy. Lineage (NCBI taxonomy): Eukaryota > Metazoa > Chordata > Actinopteri > Esociformes > Esocidae > Esox > Esox masquinongy. The sequence continues at coordinate 33,952 of JACXGI010007027.1, forward strand.
CAGACCGATGTAACAGACCGTAAAAGTCAGATGTATATTCCAAGGTGTTGTCCTTCAAATGCAGGTTACGATGACACGGCTCTAGTCGTCTCCATTTTAGCTGCTTTACCAGCCAGGTCAGGGGAATCTGTGCTCTCCTTTGTGAATGCCAAGACGACCGGTTTTATCTAAGAACTCTATAGCTGCAGGCCGGGTCGGAAGTGATGGTTACTAGTACCAAAAAACTCACTTTTCCCTCAGTGACTTCAATTCATTATGCCTAATTTTTAAACACACTTAAGCCCTTCTGTAGCGTGTGTGGCGTCGACCCCAGGTTCCTCTCTCAGCTACCTGGACAGCAGATTTGTCCTTTAAGCCAAACTCAGTCTCTCTCAGCCAAACCAGTCCTTTATTGCTGAATCGCTTTCAAGTGTTCTGTACCTGTCAGTGAATTCTCCTTGAGAAGATTAGTTGCAACTGCACAGCACACAATCAGAAATATGTCCATTACATTAGTTTGTTGCTTATTGTTAATGCATTAGAACACAGTCCTACCAAACATTCAACAAGCTTGTATGCATGTATATCCAATGTCTTTCTGCTTCCGTTGGCTAAATAGACTAGAACAGTTGTAAACAGTAACAATATAGTGGAAACATTAACATTTCTGGTGCTTCTGTTCTGCTAGTGTAGCAAAAAAACAATTTCACTCTTTTCTGTAGTTGGTTTAAATTCAATGACCACCCAATAACAAAGCTACAAGAACAGAAGAACAATTTCCTATTACTGTTCCAATTACGCATCATCAGTTAAGATGGTTTGCTTACGTTGAAGTATCACTCTCAAAGAGTAGTTCATAAACAATTCTTAGTTCATCATCTAACCAGATCTCAGTTGATATATAATTACATCTGATTGTTTTGTCTCAGAACTACAATCAAATTCACCTTTGCTTCACATAAATGATTAAATACCTTATTGCAAATCAAAACATTTTACGCCATCTTGAAGCTCAGCTAACATAACTGTTATTTAACCTTTAATTATTCCACCAAATGTTGCATAGTGTCAGTTGCTCCTAAGCACTGACATATAAAAGACACTGTAACCCTGTCATAAAACATGACCCCCCCCTTTATGCCCTATCTCCCCAGAGCTCACCCTGGAGTAGGGGGGATGGTTTACTAACCTAAGGATAACAAACCCTAGTCTTGAAGAATAGATCCATTATCAATTAGGGACACATTCTAATCTGTTCTGGGACCATCTCATATGACAGAGTGGTGTTATCTCGAGAAACAAGCCAGCTAGGCAATAGCAAGCAAACCTTTTTTCCCAGCATTCACACCTTAAAGAAACATCTATTAACCGTTAATATTCCAATGATTACCTACTAGGACAGAAATTAAGTACATAGGTATACATGTCTATAAAAAATAATGAAGAATCATTGAATATGTAAATAAACATGGAATTGACAATTTCCAGTTCCTTCAAGACAAAACCAGAATAATGAACACAAAGTATTCAATGAAGCCGAATTAGAATACCAATTTTGATAATGTCATCAGTAAATCTGTTTCTTCTCTAAGGAGTTCAAATGAATTAAAAACCCAATTCAAGCAGCCCCCCCCCCCTCCACACTGGTGTTTGTGTGAGTGAGTAGTGCACTCCAGGGGGTCTGTACCTCTCTACAATTTAGACTATGTAAAACTTCTCAACTTGGTTTTCTAGAATAGAACTTGATGGAGAATTATTTTCTCAGTTTCAATGAAAATAACAAAACTTAGTACCCATGTAAGGAATAAAATGTGCTCCCTGCATCTTTTTACCTACTTATTCCATAATGCATGAGATTAATGATTACTTCTAATCAAATATCAAACAAACAAACTGAACAGTCACATTCTCATAGTCACTATTTATCCCAACAAATTAGTTTTTACTTTGCTAAACCAAATCAAAATGGTAAGATGTATTCTACTCAACCATAATCGTGTTAGATTTTACATCAAACAAACTATTTCCAAAAAAAAAAAAATTGATAAATACTGTGAATGGACACTAAGGGATGCCAATTTTAACAGATGTCAATTTTCTGTTATAACTATGCTAACAGGAAAATCCAATTCTTCATATAACTCTTTAAGTACCAACTTAATTCGCTTTAAACTCTCAGTACAACTCTTTTTCATCATAGATAATCATATCATTCATTCCCCCCTGCTTTCACGTCATGGTCAATGGAAAATGACTCCATGCGCGAAAGCAGAACCAGTAAAGGACGGACATGAAAAAAGAATACCGATAGTAGGGATCAATGTAATATTCATTTAGTAAAGAGTAGCAAATGAAAATGATAAAAACATCCACAAACAAAATCAAAAACAAAAAATGTGTCACACAGTCGCTTGTGTGATGGAATTATAACCCATATAACCCATTGAGAAAGTTGTCTTACTCAGTGAAACAGCTCACAAATTTGCATATGAACCGTAACCAAAATTAGCATTGTCACAGGCAATGGCCAAAGTACTCCGTGACAACACGAACATAACATCTTTATCAACCTCCTAAAGTTTGGGGAATTTTTCCAACTTTGATGCATGTCCATGTTATTCCAAATAGTGGCGGTCAGCCAAAACCAAAATCACAACTTTCATGCATATTTCATGCATCGATTAACAATGGGGGATGACTTTAGGTCTCCACCCTCACTACAAGTTGGTTGTAAAACCACACATTCAAACATGAAAGTTATTGAGAGGAAAATATATTTAGCTTAAATATATGCACTTAACGTTTTATTATCCCAAAACTGAATATACTCATGTTGGGGAAATTACCACAGGTGAGACCAGTCAGAACACTCGAATTTAACCAGTAGTAATAAGCTACTTTGAGTAAATGGGAAAGGTTGGTAGAGGCCATCCCAGGGGGTCTGCCCCCCATCCTGGAGCCCAGGACTTTACCCACTGCTGGTAGGCCATAAAGGCCAAATGGATTGTGTGAAATGTTCATGAAACGTAAGTTTCCACACAATAAGATCTGACATGGTCCTCAAATTGTAGTAAGGGACGTCATGCTTTCAACTTAGCTGATATCCTACTTCAACTGAAGGTTCAGAGTTATTACCCCACTCGTCTAATATCATGGCTGTTTGTAAAAAAAAATTGCTTATCTTATCAACACAGTAACAGCAGGGTGGAAAGGAAGGAAAAAATCTCAAGAGGCCAAGTTTACAAAACAGATGCATGATGTCACCAAAATCAAGGAACAATCAAGGAGTGATCCCCAGGATTCTCCAACGAGACCTGTAAACACTGTTACATCAAAACCCTATTTGTGCATTAGTCAATTTACCATTTTAGAATTTAAACTCCATCAATGAGCATCAGGCGTTAGTTCTAAAACACAAGTATTATCCCAGTTATCATTGGTAAACACAAACAAAGAAAAACTAGTTTTAACCAAACCCAATTCAACATTTAAATCAGGACATCTAATTTTACCGTGGGGAATAAAAAGGCCTTGGCTATTTTACCCTCTGTTGCAAGCCGTGGCCATAATGGATGCAATTACAGTCTCCATGGGAAACAGTGTGTTTTCTAAACGCTAAAGACAATCATCCTGTGTTTTTTTATTCTACTACTCCATACAAGGAGAGAGAAACACAATATTTTTACCTGTTATAATGAAACCACGAGACTATATTTTATCAAACTAGGAAAGCATCATTGTACCAATTTCCAATTTATCACTCGGATTAAATTTACGACATTATTCTTGTATAGAATCCGAAGTCATCAGAATATCTCCATGTGTACCAGCTAACAGCACAACACCGGAAAGCAAATTTAAATTTCGCTTTCTTTCCTTCCTTTTGAGAGCCTCGTTGAGCTCTGGGGGAAACTCAGGGAGAAGGTGAAATTTGCACCTAGCTCGAAAGCGAACAAGGTGATGTAATTACTTAAAACATTGATTTATTTTAATGTTCTGGATTTAATCAAAACATATTGAACAAAACGTTTGTAATAGTATAACTGTATGTAGGTTTGTCAGCAATGTAATGCCACCTGTAGCCTATTGTTTGTAAAGCCTTAACTCACGCCACATTAGCAACCTGTTTGCTCCCAATTAGGTATTTTGCTTTAAGTGTAATTGTATTTCAAATTGTAAGAGCTTTTTATTTCTACTTTATCAGCTCCTATGTGTGTTTATGGAATGGTGAAGCAATAAGCATTTCATAACCATCAGTTCGAGAGTTGACCATTGAGCTGGGAATGCTACACTGATTTCAGAGGTACATCAACAGATGCCCTTGGATGTCTTAATGAGACAAAAACTGCATACAGATTCTTAGCAAATCATGGAAGTACCATTTCTTTATACATTCGAACACATTTTATACTTACTGTGAATATGACCTTTTCTTTAATTTCTCTAATTCCCTCAGAAATGCAACCTGTTTTTTCATTACAGGGAATAATTTCTCCACCTTACGCTCTGTAAGGCCCAATTTGCTGTTCTGCAATACAGGAGGAAAACAAAATATTTTTAAAAGGCACAATTAAGATGTTTTTTAATACATTATTTACATCCTGACACACTGATTTTATTTTACCTCTGTTTGTGCACACTGTGATGAAGCGTGATGAATGTATCATCATCATGTATATACAGGTGCTGGTCATATAATTAGAATATCATCAAAAGGTTGATTTATTTCAGTAATTCCATTCAAAAAGTGAAACTTGGATATTATATTCATTCATTACACACAGACTGATATATTTCAAAAGTTTATTTCATTTAATTGTGATGATTAAAACTGACAACTAATGAAAATCCCAAATTCAGTATCTCAGAAAATTAGAATATTACTTAAGACCAATACAAAAAAAGGATTTTTAGAAATGTTGGCCAACTGAAAAGTTTGAACATGAAAAGGATGAGCATGTACAGCACTCAATATTTAGTTGGGGCTCCTTTTGCCTGAATTACTGCAGCGTGACATGGAGTCGACCAGTCTGTGGCACTGCTCAGGTGTTATGAGAGCCCAGGTTGCTCTGATAGTGGCCTTCAGCTCTTCTGCATTGTTGGGTCTGGCGTATCGCATCTTCCTCTTCACAATACCCCATAGATTTTCTATAGGGTTAAGGTCAGGCGAGTTTGCTGGCCAATTAAGAACAGGGATACCATGGTCCTTAAACCAGGTACTGGTA
>JACXGI010007028.1:0-21242 GCA_016801175.1 Esox masquinongy
CCTGCTCCCTGACTGTACTGTTGCCGCCAGTCCGTGTACCGACTCTCTGCCCGTCCCTGACCACTCTGCCTATCGCTCGTCTGCCCCTTCGCCGCCGTTACGTTAAACGCCTTACCTCCCGTCCCCGTCCACACTACCTGCCCTTTTCCCACTCGCTCCCAGTCCGCGATTGGATCCTCACCCGTGCCCCTGACACAAATTAGGCTGCATCTTTCATTAATGCAGGATAAACTAATGTAATTTTCAACAGACTGCATGTAGCCTAATAATAACCTTATAATATTTTATTAGTTGGACGAATTTTTGAAGACTCTGAGTTTAAACTAGTCTACATAACTGAAATATTGTGGCGACTTTGACAGAAATTTGTGTTGATTACTTGTAACTAATCAAACAGTAGATATATGTTTATTTCATTTACGGTAATATGATCATGTTTGATTTATTTTCGCTAGTATTATGCTTTTAAATGGCTCTTCCGTTTTCACCGGGAATATCGGAAAGCCCAGTCATTTCTTGCAATTTTCTCATTTGATTGAATTCCAGTCACACATTTGATTGAACTCCGGTCTCTGGACTTCTCTTGTATGCAAACCTGCTTAGCACTGAGACAGTGGCTGTCAGGTGCATGATGGGAAATGGGCTGGCAGGGGACAGCAGTGTGGCTGAGGGCGAGAATCAATTGGCAGTGTAATGAGATGGCAGTGGGCCAGGTTGCCATGGAGCTCACTCGTGCTGTCCTTCACCAGAGGATTTGTAAATTTAAGAGCGAGCAAAAAATCAGGAGGAGACAGAGAGATGGTGAGAGAAAGAAAAAACTGGTGAAGAATGGAGAGAAAAGAGAAAGGGCATGAATGGATGAAGAAGGGAATCGTATAAAAGGCAGGAGAAAAGGATGGTGCATAGTGAAAATTAAGTGGTTAGTATGAAGGTAACCTCGACCCAGGATTTTGCGCACATCAATGATCCAAAGTAGGCCTTTGTGGTAGTGACTGTAGAATTCTATGGGAATTCACTGAGTAAAAGTTTGTCATAATTTTATTTTAGCAATAGAGTCAACTGCAAGATGTGGCTCCAAATGGAGTCAATACACATATGAAAGACACATACAGGGAAGGGTTCTGGGAGGGGTTGTGGGAGATACTTGGTTGGTTGATTCAGCTGATTAATCAAATGCCAGTGCCAAAAGTTTCTTCCTGTCTTTCTATTTGCTAACAAATGCCAAGTTGGACAATGCACATATGGGCGTAAATGTCTGGAAATGGGATTAGTATGCAAGAGAGATGAAGAGTGTATTAGAGAAAAAAATAAATAGAAATAAAAGCCTTGAGTAAGGATCTGTGTGTGTTCTGATGCTCTCATCCCAACGCCTTGAAACTGTTTGTCCTTGAATTGATTTTGGGCAAAGTCAACGTTTTATCTTTCTTTCTTTAGAAACTGATGTTCAGAAAGGATGGAAAAGAACCTCCCTGGCTTGCCAGTATTGATTTATTTGCTCCTTTCCTTTCTCCCCAAAAGCAGAGCTGCTTTCTCTTCAAACAGAATGGAATTAGTCCGTCCAATTTCAAAGTAAGTGTGAGCATCACAGTGTCAATCAGGGGCTGTCATGCATTCTATTGCACAAGACCAATTTGTGTCATTACTGAAAGAGTGTCATTAGTCCAACTATATAGAACTGTGTGTTGGTATTAATCATTTGGGGTGTTTAAGTCCTTGTTTCAACTTTGCCAAATTAATGTTGCTGCTTATATATCCTTACACCAGTGTTTCCTCTAGAAAATGTTTTTGCAGTGGGGAAATGTTGTAGAGCGGGGGAGACACTTAATTCTTCTAGGTTTTTTGATTAATATTTCCTATAGTTCAACTCATTGACAGAGGCAGTTGAGGGAGAGGCATATGCAGGTAGCTAAATGCCCTCCACCTTTTGCTCCATCTCTTCTTTCCTTTCTTCCTCTCACCTTTCTTCCTATCCCCTCCTCTCCATCTATTCTCTCCTCTTCCTATTCCCTCCTCTCCATCTCTTTTTTACATTCTTCCTCTCTCCTCTATTCCTCTTCCATTCTCTCCATATCTTTTTCCTCTCTTTTTTCCTCTCCCCTCTGCTCTCTCTTCTCTGTTCCATTCAAGTCTACTCTCTGCTCTTCCATGTCCCCTGCTGGCTTTCTTCTCTGTACCATTGTCTCATACTTTCAAGACTCTTGTCTCTTCCCTGCCTAGTAAAGTAATGCATACACTTCTTATAAAAAAAAAACATGGAGCATAACCTTTTAAAGATGGTACTAATCAATTTCTCCTAATAAATATGGTAATTTAGGTTAGGTTAAGTAAATGCATCATTTAATTCAGACTAGCTAAATTTACCTGACATTATTGTCCCTGCTCCCCCTTTCTCTTTTGTTGCAAAGGATTAAAATGTTTTGACAAACTCAATTTTAGAAAGAAAAATCACATCAAAAATGGATCCATTGACGTCGCACATGACGTTGATGAACAACTAGCTTACTTGGCAAAATAGTATGGTTAGCTAGCAAAACTTTGACTAACGTCTTTGTTTCTCTATAACCCTCTGTACGTATTGGGAGAGACATACATATACATCCAAATTTTAAATTTACTTTTAAAAAATCACTTTAAGGGTAGATTCTTCACTTCTATTTGATGGTAGTTCGGTACCCTTTCTGATATTACATGTAACACCTTTTTATACATAATCCCCCTATTTTAGGGAGCCAAAACTAGTGGAACAACTGGCTTGACAGGGGTTTCTGGTGTTCCGTTATCATTTCTGCTGGCATAAGACAACATTATCACTAAAATATTATTGAGTGGGTGTTGGACATGGCTTGGACGTGTTTGGCTACTACAGGAACTGTCTCATTTGTCTTCATAGATGACGTACCATGTCTTTAATTTGATTAAGATGAGACTTCAGACAAAAAGACAACTGAAGATGGCAATAGGACAGGCCTGGCAAAGCATCATCAAAGAAGATACTGGGTATTTTGTGAGGTCAATGTGTTGTAAACTTCAGGCTGTTATTGAATGCAAAGGGTGTGAGCATGTGCTAAACATAAGTGCTAATGGGTACATTATATTAATTTTTCCCAAAATCTTGTGAAATAGGGAGACTATGCATAAAATGTGTTGTCATTTTTCTAAATGGTGAAACAAATATGTTACAATAACAGCAAGACCTGTGAAAGATTTACTGCTTCGCTCAAAAACAGAAAGACATACTGTATGGTTCAAGTAAGTCAAATCTATTTTCCTATTCATTAAACTGAGGTAAAAGAAAATAGGTGAAAACATGGCTGTTAACAGTGGAGTATGGCATTCTGATCAATAAAAACAACATTAAAGGTTTATACGAATTTTCTGCTGTCAAGGTAAAGTAACTTTTATTTTACATTCATAAGGCATATAAAGCATTTATAAACATGCATTACTTTAAAATAACACAGAGGAAATACAGAATGCTAGATCAAATCTGATAATTTAATTTCCATTTTCCAGAAGGTAACATTAGCACAGAAAACAATTTCTTTATCCTACATATTCATATAATTTAATTAATTGTTCATATCAACAAATAGCAACTACTTTAGTAGGTATAATATACAGGGTGGTAAAGCTAGCATTGCCAAATACTTTTTTGAGTTTTGACTTTATTCATTTTACTAACCATAATGTCTAAACATTTGTTTTATGACAAATTTGTAATGTTTTTGACCAATGTCTCAAATGAGATGACTGGCGATGTTTATAATCTGTTGATTGTATCTAGATTGGTGGTGCTTGTGGCCAGATTTGTGTGCAAAAACAAATGTGTTGTGTAAACAGGTGAATATCTTTATCGCACGCAATCTTCCGAAGTATTGTAACACACTTTCCAACTGATACTCCCTGTGACTCCTGAGGTCTTACGACAAAATCTCGCTCTGTTTGTATTTGAGTGGAATGTGTGCTGACGTAAGAAGTCTGATTCCTTCCAGCTCCGTAAACAGAATCAGACAAAAAAAAATATTTTTTTGGGGGAAGCAACTAAAAACATCTTACATTATCAGGTAAACAACATTGTCAGTGAGTTTACATGCTTTCCAAGTCCTGTGGTCTGGCCAAGGTGTTGCAAGAGCATGTGTTTTGCCTGATGGCACAGCAAGAGTAACTCATTGCTCGTGTTAATCGAAAAGGATCATTGCATATATTTTTTATGTAATTTAAATGAAATTGTGTCGTGTAAGCTATCGTAGTATAAAAACCTTTGTTGCCAGGGGCTCAGCTAATGCTAACATTTCAGTAGACAAATAAGTGGGAAATCCTGAGTCTGAAAGGAAAATTAATAGAATAGCTACCGCCAGTTGTTAACAGTGACAACTGGTAACATTTACGACCACTACAGAAAGGCAAACAATAGTCTACGTATTTGCCCTGACACTAAACGTTGTAGATGTTGATAATCCGTTAGTTTGTTGTAGGGTAATAAGACGCATCTTCCACTAAATAGCTTTTTAAGAAATGGTAAAAGTAAAACCTAATGTCGTTGTTTGAGAGGGAGTGGTCTGTACCCAGGCAGCATACGGTACAGGTAGGCTGCACTAACACTGCTCGAGATTATTTGATTGACAGTTCTGGTTGTGCTGTGATGGACTTTAGTGAGTGTTATTTATAATTAGGGACACCTAGGGGGAGTATCCCTCTGAAATGAAAATGGATGTCCCTCCCTAGTGATCAAATTAATAATCAAAAGCAGTACTTAATTTATTAATTGCAAGGTTCTGGAGCAAACAATACGGGTGAAAGGGGGTGAGCTGGAGGGCTCTGAGTTATTGGAATACATTACATTTGTTTTTACAATAATGAACTAAATATGTGGAATGACATAGAGAAGCTTTCAGAAGTTGCACAGGTGCCTAGTGTCTGGGGAAAATGTGGACTTTTGTAAATGCATTTTATGCAACGTTACATTATTTTACATGGCTGGAGACTTCCTTTTAATACTGCACAAATGATTGAGATTACAAGATACTTTTACACTATCAAATGGAGAATCTAAGATCTATAAATGACCATGATAGTTTCATGCTTTTTTTATTCCCTTGTGATGCTGGACTATTTCTTTTCATGTTATTCAATGGCATTTATCATACATTTTTCACTAATGTGTTGCATTTTTGCTGATATGGCTTACTTGATAATAAAAATAACACATGTAGTCTTGCAGGTGCTGCAGTGCTTTGCCCTGGTGTGTGAATATGCACTGGAAAGGATGAATTAACATGTCCTGTGTTCACTGTCGATTCACAACAAAAAGCCTTATGTTGGCTAAATAATCACATAAAACAAAGTTAAATTAGATATGCTTAAACATATGGGTGTGTGGTAACACATCATGCCAAGATCAAAAGACATATTGGACATATCGGAGGTCCTCAGGACAAAGATTATTGATAACCCCTCTGGAAGGGATTAAAAAAAAAAAATCTGAAAAATTCGAAGTGCATCATTGTCCTACAGATCATCTACGAATGGAGAAAATTCCAGACCACTGGAAATTTACATACAGCTCTGGAAAAAATTAAGAGACCGCTGCACCTTTTTCTTTCCTTTCCAAAAAAGTTGAAAAGGAAGGTTTTGAGTGAGGAACAGAAGGGTTAAAATTAAGAGACCACTGCAAACTGAACGCTTCTGTTCCTCACTCAAAACTTTCCTTTTCAACTTTTTTGGGAAGGAAAGAAAAAGGTGCAGTGGTCTCTTAATTTTGAGGAAGGAAGAAGCCTTTGCTCTCAAAAAAGAATATCAAGACAAGTGTGTAATGAAACACTGCCATTGAATAGAGAACCTCATACTAACCATAAAACATGGAGGCGCTGGCATTATGGTTTGGGACAGCTTTGCTGCTTCAGGGCCTGGCCAACATACAATGATGAGTCCATGAATTCTATGTTGTACCAGTGAATTCTTGTGGAGAATGTGAGGCCATCAGTCAAAAAGCTGAATCTGAACTAAACATGGATCTTGCAACAAAATGTTCCAAACCACACGACCAAAGATACAACAGAACAACTCAAAAAGCATTGGCATTATGGATGTTGGGTGGGCATTTTTTTTCTGTTTTTGACTGCGAGTTTGATTCCAGCGAGAGGCAAAACAATTTTTGTTGGTGTCGAATTGTGTTGTTTAGACAGGCGTTTTCTGATTTTGTAAATTACTCATAACCTTCATCTTAACCCTAACCTCAGAACTGTGATGCCTTACCATAACCGTATCCTAACCCTAACCTCAGTACTGTGATGCCTTACCATAACCGTATCCTAACCCTAACACCAGAACTGTGATGCCTTACCATAACCGTATCCTAACCCTAACTTCAGTACTGTGAGGCCTTACCATAACCGTATCCTAACCATAACGCCAATACTGTCATGCCTCACTTAAATCCTAAATAAACCTTTACAATAAATGTTATTAACATTGACATGTTTTTCATTTTCAATTGATTATGTTAAATACCAACATAGTAGAGAAACATTAATGAGCAACGTAATATTGTGTCATTAAGGACAGTAGCATTGAGGATATAGTGATAACGAATGCAATTTGCATTGATTGTATTCACGGTTTTCAAGTTAGTTGTGATTTTTACTTGGTTTTCATTTTCTAACTGCAAATTGTGCTTCCCTTCATCTTAATCTACTTGTGGGCCTCCTGGAGCCAAACCAAATCACCTCCATGGACTCTTTTTATTATTTTTTATTATACAATAAAAAATAATAAAAACTCTTTTTATTATTTTTTATTATACACATTTTTATTATTTTGTAGCTCCAACTGTTGATTTGTTAGCAATTTATTTCTAAGTGCACCTAATGAAGGTAATTTTTCATTTTCTATCTCGGCTTCTGCTAAACTAGCCATTCTGTTGATAGAATGTTTAGTTGGCGTCCTATTGCAAAAGTAAACACTTCTGCGTGTTCCAGAGACTACTTAAAGCAGGGCTACTTTTATTAGTAATATTTATCATTGTAGCACAAACAATTTGGTCATGGTGATTGTTTATGTAACAAGTACAACCACCACTGAAACCTATGAACTGATTTTTCTGTAGCTCAGTATATATTTGTAAGAGCAAAAAATTACAACTACCAGCGTGTTCCCCTAGCTATCACCTTTTAATAGATGTATACCAGCACAAAATGTTTGATATTTCCACACTTTGTGACTTCGGTCTCTACTGGGCACTCTACTTTGGCAAAAATACCTTAATAGCAATATTGGTTGATTTGCCAGATTCACACAGAAAAGAAAATGTTGCAGCTAGGTCAAGCACAAAGGGAATTATTGGGAAAATGAATGTCATTAGCTAATTCTGTCACATTTCGGTGTGCAATCGTTAATGAACGGAGATACAAATGTTCTAAATTAGTCCATGAAGAAGGCTACAACTCTGGAAAAGACACATTTTACAATTATTTTGTAAGCCCATTTTACCATTTTTTGTAAGCCTGAAGCAGAAAGGCTTCACCAAAAAGAACATTGCTAAAAGAAATTGGAATAGCTTAGAAAGGGAACCAGTATCAATGAACTTTCAATGAACCTCTATTTTTTGTACAGTATATAGGTATGAGGAAGTGGTTCCCCACCTGTAGACTTTCAGGTTGATGTTTTCAAAATATGTATAATTATCGTAAAAGCAGTGTATATGTGTTCAGGATTGTGAATGCCTTTAACATTTCTATAGTCAGCATGTCCACAATCTGAACCTCAACCTATGTACCTGTCTTAGCTTTCTGCCAATTGGCTAAGGTTTCCTTAGGTGGTTAATTGAAACTGCTGATTGGATTGATGATTAGATAATAATAAATGGTGGTTAAGTCTGGGCAGGAGGAGGAACCACATCCATTTTAGCAGCCAATTTGGTATGTTGTTAATTTACTTGGCTACTATACTATTAAATTGAAGTATTGATTGTCAGTCTTTGTTGAAACCCTTTTAAGTGATTACGTTAGGCCATCTCGTTCACAAAAGGCACACTCCAACTCCTCCAAACCCACTGTCACATGATTTTGTCCCTTTTCTGGAACTTGTAAACCTTGCGTGACTTTAGAATTTAGATTACAAAACAGTCTGTGGTTCCACTATGATATCGATTGAGTAATTACTGTGAAAATATCTGTACATATTCATTGATACATTTTTTTCTGACTGATATCAGTAGCCTGTTTTGTGTTTTATTTTTTTGTTTCATAAATTTGGTGTTTTATTTCCCTTATTATCTTAAGTTTTCCCTGTTTGGTGATTGGATGTTTTTTACTGGTCTACATTGTCCCCTCCCATTAATTGTCTTATAATTAACCTCATCTGTATCTGATGAACAGTATATAAAACTTGTCTGTGCTTATTAATCTTTGCCATGTAAAATACCACTTAAATGGATGCTTTTTAACTTTTTGACAAGAGAGAGTGCCTTGGATGTTTTTTTTCTTACTGAATGCTTCTATGCAGCTGTAACGTCTTTTTGCTGTCTTGTGGCATACCGTTCTTTCCAACAAGCACCTCTCTGACCTTACTTGGTGCCAAAGCAGTTTTCTTCCCTTTTGTTGCATTTATTTGAAGTTGAATTTTAATTGACATAGGATTTTTTAAGAATATCATACATATTTCCAAACTTAATTCAGATTTGTTGTTTTATAACACACTAATGTGCCATGGCTAATGGTCGTAGCATTTTGCCAGGTTTTTTTTTCTTCGTCAGAGCATTAAACAACTTTAATAAAGCAAACATTATCCTTTAGGTCACATGAGTAATTTAAGTATTTTTTGCAGAATGGTCTTTTTTAAAACTACAATAAAACAATAAAACCATTCTTTAGGATGTTACTTTCACAGCGTTGATTTTTGACAAGCAATCTGACATGTTGATGCTTAAATGAAGTGGAATACGAGGTAACAATCTACCAATAGCTGCTGTATGACTAAAAATACCTACCTAAAACCAGCATATTTGAAGTAAAGTTCATATTGTATATTAATCTACTTGGAGGGTGAGTTGGCATGTAATTGATCTGATCATGGTGATTTCCATATTGTTTGTTAAAATGTAGAGAGACTTGTGGTGTTGTTGGACTGGATGTAATGTAAACTTAAAGAAGGGATGCTTATGTTATGATCAACAAGCTGGGCAAATCCCAGGACACTAAGCAACTTATGTATTTTATTTGAAAATTCAAATTTGTCTAGTAGTTATTTATTGCAATGTAAGTTATTTATCGCAATGAACAATATCCGCAAAATCTCTACAGTAGTGGATGGTTTAGTTGGTTTCAATCATTTTCTGTTCATGTTCCTAGCTCTAAGCAAAGTAGAAAGGGAGGGCTAAGAAAGGACAGACTGTCATAGTGGCCCTCACTCACAATAGCTAGCTGTACCATCTCCCACTGGGCATTGACGCTCCTTTCAACCAGGTCATTTAAGTACAGAAAGGGAAGACAGAGGAAAATTGAGAGAGGGAGCAATGGAGAGACGAAGGAAAGTAGGAGATATGAAGAGAGAGTGAGGCTGGTAAGGAGAGGGGGTGATGATGGACACTCCCTGTAGGAATGGCACCTGAGGGAAGGGAGGTAAGGGTCCTGGGTCTGGAGATGGAATCAAGAGACCATTTACAAAAAAGGTGACCGTCTGCACTTTAAACTTGCAGTCACATTTCAAAAGTGCTGAATCACAGAGCCAAAACAACATCAAAAACATGATATGTCCAAACACATTGCTCCTCACTCTATCTTCAGAATTTAGAGATGAGAGACACTAGTCACTTGGTTAGCCTTGTCACTTCTTTCTCTAGTTATTGAAGATGAGTGTTGACATGAGTGTTGAGATGAGTGTGTGAGCGTCTATTGAGATGAGTGCTGGCCAGAGCGAATGAGAAAGAGAGAGGTGCCTTGTGGGTGTTTTAGGGTAAAGTCTGTGTATGTGTGTGTGTGTGTGTGTGTGTGTGTGTGTGTGTGTGTGTGTGTGTGTGTGTGTGTTATGGGGAGGGGGGTCCATGAGCAGTTGTGGCTTAGAAAAGTTTTTAGGCTGCTGTGCTTTGTGAAGGCGTGATGACTGGGCGACTGGGCTGGCTGAGTGTGGATTAATGCAAGGGATTGGTGGAGAGCTGCCGCAGTAGTGCGTGAGTAGAATAACAGAGAGAGAGAGAGAGAGAACATTTGGAGAGGGTGAGACACAGTGCCTTGTTACAGTAGATGAACATGAAGACATACGCTCGTAGGCTGCATGCACTCGGTTCTTATTTAAATGCCCATGTAACACCATTTTCTCTCAATCTATTAGAATTGAGAGTGTAGAACACTGTGAATGCTGCTCACTGGTATGTGTGTCTTATGGGTTTTCTGTCATTGTGATCCATTTACTGGCTGTCTGTATATCCCCGAAGTAAAAACATTGTGGGCTCTCTGTCCGTCTGAATGTCCGCCTGGGCCTGGGTTATGCCCATGTCAGCTCCTGGTTATGGAAAGGGAAAGGCAGGCAAGGATTTAGACCATTCAGAAAATTTGGCTTAATGCCCACTGTTATATTGCATTATGAGAGGGGCGTTACTGTTCTACTGCATTTTAAAGATGTAGCTATAAACTGTATTATTATCACCTTATAATGATCATGGATAACATAAGTCTTTTAAAGGTTTATATATGCAAATAACAAGTAAAGCATTATCCCAGGGAGTCAAAGCACTCCCGCCATGTTCTTCCTTTCTTTTCCTCCTTCGTCTCCTGTGGCTGTGTGTCCTGTTGACTTATTTTGGGTTTGTCACTTGTGATGTGTATGTGCGTGTACGGCTCATTGCCATATTTGCTTCCTAATCATTAGGGGTGTAATTTGCTGCACAGCACAGTGACATGGTGGCAATCTCTGACCTGAGCCATACTTTAACTATACAGGGGACATGAAATATGTGCATTCCTCTTTCACCGAAATAAACACACATGGTGAATTGATATTGGCAAGATGTGTTGAGTTTTGATCAACGGAGTTAGAAGGAGGACGTATGGGTTAGCAGCAGTGATAGTAATATTATCTGCAGCTCCTCCCAGACTGCATATGGGGAAAACGTTTGCATCTTTGTGAGGGAAACTGCCACAGTAAATTAGAACCGGTATCGAAAATTACTTATTTTATTTTCTATCCAATCAGTGGCTGAAGCAAACTGCAGATTGAGTACTTATTTTTGGTGCAGGGAAGTCTTCCAAGTTGTGTATGTCTTTCTCTGTGTCTATGCGTGTGTTTGTGTGTCTGTGTGCCTGTGTGTGTATGCCCGTAGTCTTACTTGTGATTGTATGCTTGTCCATTCTTGTGTGTGTTTGTTGGGAGGTGTGTGGAACCGGTAGGAGTGTATGTGTGCGGGGTGTGTGTGTGTTTTGTAAGGGTTAGTAACAGTGTACCTGGGCTGTCTCTCTCTCTCTCTCCAGCGGAGAAAGAGAAGCTTTAGCGGAAGGGGCGAGGTTAAAGGGGTGATGGGCTGGGGCTGGTGCATAACTCCATTTTCCCTTTCGCCGAATTTCTATAGTCTCTTCTTTCTTTCGCTTTTATTCTGCAGAGTAAGTGACTGAAAGAGAAATAGAGAGAGAGCAAGAAAGAAATTTTTTTTAAGACTGGATCTTGGCTTTCTTACAAACAGATGTTGCCTGTCATTTGGTGGTTAAGCAGGCATCCAGTTAGTAGAATACAGAGGTTTTACAGGCTGGAAAAATTCCTTCTTATTTATAATTTCATTATGATTATGACAATCGAACTCTTATAAACACGGAAATCTGTCTTTTTCATTTCATTATTTGCCTTTTAGTTTTTCTCCCACCCAGCTTTCCTTTCTCTTCTCTCCCTCTTTTTCTTTGTCTCACTATTCCTCTTTCAATGTATTTTTTGGTGGTTTCAATAGTTGCATGTTTGTGTTTTGTTTCCTCGTGGGCCACAATGGACTCGCCATACCTTCTGCCAAGTGCTTTAGGCACCCTGAGTAGAGAGAAAAAAAACATTTGGAAACAATAAAAAGACAATCGGTAAGTCATTATCAACATGCTTTCAAGCTCGCTTGTGCTTCTTCTTCTTCTCTTACTTCTCCCTCAAACTTTCGATTTCTGTTTCCACCATAGATATAACTCTCTTTTTTTGGAGTTGACATTTCTCAGTGCACCAATAGGGCCTACAGTATGTGTATCAACAGCTCGTGGCTGTGCATTTTGTGTGTGTTTCCTGGCATTACTAGGTGTCACATACCTATCTTTCTTTTTATCTTCCAGCATCTTAGGTTGTCTTAATGTTCATGTGCTTGTGATATCAGTGGCAGTAGTGGCTGTAGCTCTTTGTGCTCGTTGCTGTCTTGAGGTTGTTCAAGGTAGCGTCCTGGTGCATTTTCCCCCACCCCCACCCCACCCCCGAGTACTTTGGGGGCTCCCATGATCTCCAATCCTCTAAATCCAGTCCTCTAAAACTTTAAAGTTCCAAATTAATTTATATATGGTTCTTTTAGTCCACTTGTTGCTTCACAGCCGTGTAGGATTAGGGGACAACATATCTATCAAATTCACAATCCTCATTTTGATCAGACATCAGTTTCCCCATATAGAAGGGTCAGACTATTTGTCTCAGAAAAATGAGACATCAGAAATGCATCTATGAAGAGGTGGATGGATTACAGATTAAAGACAGCATAAACAGGAAATCTAAATTATTAGCAGATTAAGGATGAATAATTAATGAATATTTTTCTAGGAGTTGTTACAGTTTTCAAGCTAAAAATGTTACACTTTAGGAGCTTTTTTAAAGGTAACATTTATTTTCTAAAAAGATTTTGAAAATTCAGTTATTTGAAATCTAGTCAATCGAGATTGCACTTTAAAGAATTTCTGTTTTGTTTGTTAACTATACACAAACAGGGATTGCAGTATTTTCATAGATATGTGTGATAACGTAAATAAGTATTTTGTAGAAAATAATGCTTAACACACTGTTACACATGGTGAAACATTTCAGCCTTTAGCATGAATAGTGTTAGTGATTCAGTTAATATCATAACAACTCTTTGCTGCTGTGCAATCACTGCTAGGTGTTACTGGCCTGTAAAATATGTTCATAGGGGTTTTTGGATTACAGCAATAACATTTTGTCTTCTTGCAGTTTACAACTTTACATTGAGAAAAAGGCAATGTACTGTAACTAACTATCAAAGGAAATAAATTAATTATGAAACATAATCAGGCTGTAATAGTAGAATGTTCATGATCAAAACAACATCTTGAGATCAAGTTTTAGTAATTACATATTAGTTTATTTGCTATATTAATTCTCTGCTGACATAGTTGTCTTTGGTTATCTTTGATCTCATTTTCTGCAATAGAAACATGTAACATAGGGTTTAAATTTGATATGAGTTCAGGGTGGTGCAATTTGATACATTTCTATATATACTTTGGAAAAACAACATTTATTTGTAATACGTCTTCAATAATCATGATCTATTTTGCTTTTTCTTTGTTTTACATATTCTATTGCAGTCAAAACAATCTTAAGCTACTGTACTTTTGAAAGTACAGCTATTCTGTCTGATAGTAATATTTAGCATATTTTGTCTTTTGGTTTCAGTGTGGTATAGAAACAGATACTGGGAGCTGGGTTTTAACATTTTATCAGTGAATGTAAGTTTTGTGCTATCTAGGATTATTTTGTGCTTGCAGTTGGGATTCAAACAATAGTTAGTTTTCTAATTTTGTAAAAAGTATCTAGAAAAAGGTCTTCATTTCAGTAACATTTGAGAAAAAAGCTGTAATGTTTTTGTATATGTGAATCAAATGAAAACCTCAGTTCAAGCCAGCGGAACAGTAACTGGCAGAAGAGATCTTGAATACTTTAATTGTTTACATAGAATTGATGTACAGTGGAGATGAGAAAGGATTAACACGGATGATAAAGATTAACAAAATTACTCTATAATATAAATAATTAAAATAATGGAAAACCTGTTGTTTGAGTAGAAGTGTTCATGAAGTATATCAAGGATTTGGAAGGGTTCTGTATTTAGAACGTCTTACCATACCTCCCTTGGCATTTGCCAAATAAAAAACATTTAGAAAAAACTTTAAGATACTGAAAAAAAGAAGTGTTGATAATTTTGTCAAATACCACTTTGACGGAAAAAGTATTGCTTGTTAAATAAAATCAATTTTTGAGCAATTGTATTAGTATAACATTTGTTGAGCATAGAATATAGCTAAATATTCCCAATTATTTTTTGTTCCTTTTCAGTTATGATGTCAATAAATGTTATACATTATTGTATAATTTTTTATTAAAAAAGATTTTGAATCAGACATTGCCAAGTATATGTTTTTTTCCAAGTGATGTGGAAGGCTTAAACAACCTATTATAAAAGTGTTTCATAAAGAATAACTAATGTATTATATAGCCAGGAAATATCTGCTATAAATAGCCAGCTTCCGTGGGTGCCCGCTAAGTAGGTCCCCGCTAACAGCTGCCTGGGTGGGCAGCTATCAGGTTGGAACTAACCTTTCAGATAAAGGAAACAAAGTAAAACATTTTTTTCAGGCTAGAAGCTAGCTATCAGCCTTCACTAGATGGGTTATTAAAGGTTTAGGAAATTGACAGCTTTTGCACGAAACCAATATAGTACGGTACAATACGTTACAATACGGTACGAATGGAGTCTTGATCAGGCACTTTCGGTTGTGCAATTTCAAACAAATCACTGGCTTATTTGAGTCTAAATTGGACAAATGAGGATGTTGTTTTCCATCACAATTTTCTGTTTGAAACTGGTTAAAACTGACACTATTCGCCCTTGTCTCATGCTAACTGAGGAAGATATTTGTAGTTAAACTATCATCCTTGTAATAAAAAAGATGAAAAAACATTCTTCTCGATATTAGCTGCAACTATTAAGCTGCCAATTCCAAGCTCTTTTAGTGCAGTAGCACACTAGGACACCCTCACACATTGTTTCACTACCTTGGCTTTATAGCTTAAAATACGTGCTAAAAGGATTTCTTATTAAAACATTACTTATTTGCATGCACATCACCAATCAGTAATGGATTTGGTTATAGGTACAATACATCATTATATGATGCACTAAAATTAATGCATTTCAATGAAAGCTTTTCTTTCCGTGACTCTTTGAGGGCGGGACTGAAACGTTTGCCAATGATGCAACGTTAGAACATTTAAACCTGGCTGACCTAGTCATCATTTAGATCTTTTTTTTTATCAATACCCTATCTCATAGGGATCCAAGGTTGACCATATCTCATATCCGAGATGAGGAATCAGATTTACATTGGGTTGTGTATCTACAGTATCAAACTCTAATCTGAAATATTAAAATTTTTTTACTTCATTACCGCGCAAGCCAGCTAAATTGTTCTGACTTGTCTGGCAGTAACTGTTTACTTTTATGTTGTAACCTTTCTAAAGCATTGTTCTTTGACTACATATTAGTATTTTTACCCCTGTTTTGAAAGGTTGAGACAAGAATAAAAGTCTCTTTGTATTTTGTTTATTGCTGTAGACAACATACCTGGTGTGTGCATAAACAGGCCTTTATAAATCAACTGTGGGGATGTGTGATACTGTAGTAGGCAAGGAGCCTAAATTGTGTTCACTCACCTCTGGGGCTGCAAAGATTCTAGAAGTAATTCTTCATCACCTCACACAGAAAGTTAGCAGTTTTACATCCACTGAAACTGGAAATCACAATATTTTACATGTACTTGAAACATATTTTCAGTTCTTTTTCAACACTCATTCTTTACAATCCTAACCACTGCTCATCAGATTTGTGTATCTTCCTGAAGACTTCTATCTGAAACCCTACAAACTCTAAGATTCACAAACATCATGCTTGATAGACAAAACTGTTAAGATAAATTAAATAATACTAATACAAATTTAACAACAGCTTACCAAAATAAGCAATTCACTTTTATTATTCAATTAGTTAGACATTTGTGGTGTACCTTGTGCCTTCCAGCTACACCGAATCAAATAATATCTGAAAAGAATTGCAATTAGCAAAACCAAACTTTGTAAAACTTAGTAATTTTGGGGAAGAAAAATACAATCTGGTAATCATTGTATAACAAAAAATCTAATTCTTAGTATTGGACAATTAAAATGCCTCTTTTTTATATAAATTTATAAAATATTACAAAATTGAAGAACTTATCCTACAGCCAGATTATGATCAATCTGTTTTTAAGGTTCCAATATGGTTGTACTTTAAAAAAGCTCTCTATGATAGGAGAGAATTATATATATTAGTTACAGTCTGTTTATTCCATTTCATGTTATGTCTAAATAATGATGATTCAAGAAGTATTTCTTAATATTTTGATATGATTGTTACTTTTCCCTATAGTTTTGGTAATGCATGAACAGTGTGAAAAATATGTTTGTAATAAGTTTATGTATTAGCTTACTTTTGTTTTATTGCCCCAAGATTTCTGATTATAGTTTTTTGCAAGCTTCTTTCATACAGTGCTGTGCCAATGTCAAAAGACATCTGAGAACATTTGTCTGAGTAGTAAGTGTTAAAAAGGAAGAAAGGGAAATGTCTACAATTTGTCTAAGTTCATTAATGAAGTAACTGACTGTCTTTAGTCCAGAGGAAACAATGCCTTCTTCTTGCCTTCCAACACCACTCCCAGCAGCATCTGATCTCCTATCCAGGGACTGAATAGGACCAACCCTGCTCACCTTCAAGTCAGCAATGGGGTACAGGGTGGTATGCTTCTGCCAGACGAATGTTATAAGTTAATTGTCAGGTAATTTAGCTATATAACTACAGTGCAACATAACCAAAGCCATTTTACAAAACATTTTCTAAACACCTGAATTACTTATTTATAGCAAGTATCAAGTTGTGCAAATTCATCACACTTTTAAGCGAAGATTAGATGGACAACCTGCAATCAGATTAAACACATTGAAATGCTTTTTGTGAGGCATGTAGCGATATGTGTGAAGGGGAGGAAGAAGGTTCCCATATTACATTTACAGATTGAGGTAGTCCTCTGCAGAGTTATCACTGCCAGTGCATCATCAATGTATCGGGAGAAGCCCACTTGAACTCTATTTCACTTTATCCATGGTGACTCCATATTTTCTGAAACAGTGAAGCCGTTACTTCAGTCAGTATTGTCAAAGCTACTAGCCATAGTGCATAGTTACATTGTTACGTTTGTTGCCAATTTATATATCTGCTGTTTAATTTGTTTATTGAATGCCATAGCATCAATCTGCACAAAAATAAACATCACAAATATTTTACTGGTGATCTGTGACAGACATTGTCTCACATGCAACACACATCTTTTTTTTCTTAGAATCACTTGAATTCAAGAAACTTGATATAATTCATACAGTGTAGTTCAACTAGCTTTCCTTGATAAGGGTTTCCAACATATGATTTCCAGAACCTCACTGAAGAGTAAGAATTT
The DNA here is from genome assembly GCA_016801175.1 of Esox masquinongy. Lineage (NCBI taxonomy): Eukaryota > Metazoa > Chordata > Actinopteri > Esociformes > Esocidae > Esox > Esox masquinongy. The sequence continues at coordinate 17,502 of JACXGI010007028.1, forward strand.
TTTTTTTTAATTGTAATTCGACTTGCAGAATATGTGACTAGTAACTAGTTCTTGGAAATAGTGTCAATTTCAACTGAACACTTTTTGGCAACAGAGGATATGTCTGTCTTCTTCCTCATCAGTACAGTTAGGGATATTGGGACATGTGGGATGGGAAATTAGTGGGGGAAAATGAGAATACAATTTGAATTGCATATCATTTCATGCATGCCATCCAGTAGCCTTTTAGTTTTATCTCTGTAACTGAGGGTACAGTACCCATAGAGGTGGTTGAGAAACATGACTGCAGAATTTTTCAAGTTGTCAACCATTTTTTGACAAACTCCTTAACATTGATTTGAAAGTGTATGACTTGTGTAAGCACTGGAATTAGAGAGTTTCTATTGCTATCACATGTAAAAAATGTATAGAAATGCCCATTTTGAGAGAATGGAGGACAATCAAGATCGAATTTACTAACTTAAGAGTCTCAAGTATTTATTCATATACATTTGGAATCGTTACTTTACCAGGTAGGTATGACTTAGAACTAAATAATTTCTGCAACTACCTCTGAGAAATTGGGGTTATCTTCCTTGGTCAGAAAACAATGTTTCACCTTGTTTGTTCAGAGTTTTGATCTAACAACTTTTCAGCTACTGGCCAGATGCTCTAACCACTAGGCTGCCTTTGAGGAGAAAGTCCTTCACACACAGCCTTTTCCCAATGTGTGACACTTGATGTATCTTTGGTGTATCTTTGATGTATCTTTGATCACAGTCATGTTTATTTCTTTAAGTAATCAGGTAAGCCAATTCAGACCCGTTTCTCACAATAACAACCTGGCCAAGGGCATAAAGATGGCTAGACAACACTCTCTTACTCCGGCAAAGATCAATGCATTATACCATGTAGGATGATAGGTACAGTGCCCTCTAAAATTATTGGCACCCTGGGTAAATATTAACAAAAAGGCTGTGAAGAAATGTAATCGTTGTTAATCAGTTTGATCTTGCACTCAATGTGACTCTAAGCTTACATTTTTTTTTTAATAAAAACATGTGAGCCACAATCATTGGCACCCCTAGAAAATCTCATTAACAGAATCTAATTGATGTATACACCGATCAGCCATAACATTATGACTACTGACAGGTGAAGTGAATAACACTGATAATCTCGTTATCATGGCACCTACCAGTGGGTGGGATATATTAGGTAGCAAGTGAACATTCTGTCCTCAAATTTGATGTGTTAGAAGCAGGAACAATGGGCAAGTGTAAGGATCTGAGCGATTTTGACAAAGGCCAAATTGTGATGGCTAGACGACTGGGTCAGAGCATCTCCAAAACTGCAGCCCTTGTGAGGTGTTCTGACGGTCTGGAGTAATCAGTACCTATCAAAAGTGGTCCAAGGAGTGAAATGCGGTGAACCGGCTCATTGATGCACGTGGGGAGCGAAGGCTGTGTGGTCCGATCCAACAGACGAGCAACTGTAGCTCAAATTGCTGAAAAAGTTAATGCTAGCAAGCAAGCAAGTTTATTTATATAGCACAATTCATACATCGAAGCAATTCACTGTGCTTTACAAAAAAAAAAAAATTATATAAAAATACAATAACATAAAAACAAATACTCAAATTAAAACATCAAACAAATAAAAACAGCATAATAATAAAAATACAATAAGAAAACATATAAAGATTTAAAAAAAGATTAAAAATGGGATTAAAAGGAAGCTATGAGGCTAAACAGTGTGGTAAGTTTAAGTGCTCAGTCGTAGGCATGTGAAAAGAGTATTGTTTTTAACCTGGATTTGAAAATGGATACGTTTGGGGCACGTCTAAGATCTTCTGGTAGTTTATTCTAGTTGTGTACAGCATATGTGCTAAACGCAGCTTCTCTATGTTTAGTTTGGGCTCTGGGCTCTACTAGCTGACCTGTGTTCATGGATCTAAGAGCCCTGCTCGGTTTATATTCTTCAAACATATCAGAAATGTATTCGGGTTCTAAACCATTCAGAGATTTATAAACTAAAAGCACCACTTTAAAATCTATTCTGTAACTGACTGGAAGCCAATGTAAAGATTTGAGAACCGGAGTGATGTGCTCTGTTCTCTTGGTCCTGGTTAACATTCTAGCAGCCGCATTCTGAATGAGCTGCAGCTGTTTTACAGTCTTTTTGGGGAGTCCAGTTAAGAGGCCATTACAGTAGTCAACCCTACTAGAGATAAAAGCATGGATGAGCTTCTCTTGGTCTTTTTGGGCCACCAAGCCTTTGATTCTGGCTATATTTTTTAGATGATAGAATGCTGTTTTGGTGACCGCTTTGATATGACTGTTAAATGTAAGGTCTGAGTCCTCACATTTAACAGGTATTAGAACACCAAGATTACGCACTTGATCCCTGGTTTTAAGGGCCCGTGAGTCTAGCTCTTTACTAATACTTGTTCTTTTATTTTTGTTGCCAAACACAATAATCTCAGTTTTATCTTGGTTTAATTGTAGACAATTTTGGTTCATCCAGGTATTTATGTGCTCTACACAGTGACACAGAGAGTCTGTTGAGCTGTTTTCATACGGTTCGAGAGCCATATATATTTGAGTATCCTCACCATAGCTGTGGTAGTTAATGTTGTTGTTCTGTAGAATTTGGCCCAGAGGTAGCATATAGAGATTGAACAGAAGCGGTCCGAGAACTGATCCCTGTGGAACTCCGCATGTCATAGCCACCCTATCAGATTCATGATTACCAATAGTGACAAAGTAACTCCGGCCATCTAGATAAGATCTGAACCAATCAAAGACTGTCCCGGAGAGTCCTACCCAATTTTCCAGCCTATCTATAAGTGTTCTATGATCTACAGTGTCAAATGCTGCACTGAGATCTAATAGAACCAGAACTGTTATTTTATCAGAATCAGTATTCAGCCGTATATCATTTAAAACTTTAATCAGGGCCGTTTCAGTACTGTGGTGAGGTCGAAAACCTGACTGAAATTTGTCTAAGAGACTGCTTGAGGTCACAAAATTGCTGAGTTGATTGAAGACAACCTTCTCAATGATCTTGGCTATAAAAGGGAGATTTGATCCAGGTCTGTAGTTGTTCATTATAGATGCGTCCAGTGTTCTCTTTTTTAATAGGGGCTTAATGGCGGCTGTTTTTAGAGACGTTGGGAAAATGCTTGATTGCAGAGAGCTATTACCTATTTGCTGTAGATCCATTGTTATAGAGTTAAAAATTGTTTTAAAAAAGTCTGATGGCAGTGTGTCGAGACAGCAAGTGGAAGCTTTAAGATGTCGAACTGTTTCTTCTAGGGATTTTTGATCAATTGTATTAAAATGCGACATAATAACCTTTTTAGACTGTGTAATTCTGATGGTCCGTCTAATACTCACTAAAGAAACACGCAAATTCATTACATTTCACAGTGGACATGAGTTCTGATGCTATCTGCTTTATTGGGTTTGTAAGCTTGTCGACCATGACAAATAGAGTGCGGGTATTGTTGATATTCTTTTTGATCATTCCCGATAAATGTTGCAGTCTGGCCTTGTGTAACTCATTGTTGAAGCTACCAAGGCTTTGTTTATAGATATCATCGTGAATTTGAAGTTTAGTTTTCCTCCACTTACGTTCCGCTTTCCTACAATCTCTTTTCAGGGCGCTTACCATCATGGTGGTTCTCCATGGTGTTTTCTGTTTGCTCATAGTTTTCTTTACCTTTACCGGTGCAACACGATCCATGACATTCAATATTTC
>JACXGI010007028.1:21342-39232 GCA_016801175.1 Esox masquinongy
CAGACAGGGCCATGTCTTTAACCATGACAGAGGAAATATCGAGACCTTTAGAGATAACCAGATCTAGAATGTGGCCTTGAGTGTGTGTACGCTCTTTCACATGTTGAGTGAGATCAAAAGTGTCAAGTAGTGCAAAAAATTCTTTGGTATTATTGTCTGTACTATTATCTATGTGGATGTTAAAATCCCCTGTAATAATTAACAAGTCATAATCAACTGATATAACAGATAGTAGTTCAGTAAAATCATCAATAAAATTTGCAGAATATTGTGGAAGTCTGTAAATGGTTAAAAATAAAATTTTGGGGGTACCCTTCAATGTAAAACAGAGGTATTCAAAAGAAATAAAATTACCTATGCTGGAATGCTGGTGCTGATAGAAAGGTGTCAGAACACACAGTGCATCGCAGTTTGTTGTGTATGGGGCTGCGTAGCCATAGAGCTGTCAGGGTGCCCATGCTGACCCCTGTCCACTGCCGAATGTGCCTACAATGGGCATGTGAGCATCAGAACTGGACCACAGAGCAATGGAAGAAAGTGGCCTGGTCTGATGAATCACGTTTCCTTTTACATCATGTGGATGGCTGGGTGCGTGTGCGTCGCTTACCTGGAGAACACATGGCACCAGAATGCACTATGGGAAGCCGGTGGAGGCAGTGTGATGCTTTGGGCAATGTTCTGCTGGGAAACCTTGGGTCCTGTCCATGTGGATGTTACTTTGACATGTACCACCTACCTGAGCATTGTTCCAGTCCTTGTGCACCCTTTCATGGCAACGGTATTCCCTGGTGCCATTGGCGTCTTTCAGCAGGATGCACCCTGCCACAAAGCAAAAATTGTTCAGGAATGGTTTGAGGAACAGAACAATGAGTTCAAGGTATTGACTTGGCCTCCAAATTCCCTAGATCTCAATCCAATCGAGCATCTGTGGGATGTGCTGGACGAACAAGTCCAATCCATGGAGGCCCCACCTCGCAACTTACAGGACTTATAGGATCTGCTGCTAACGTCTTGGTGCCAGATACCACACCACACCTTCAGAGGTCTAGTGGAGTCCATGCCTCAACGGGTCAGGGCTGTTTTGGCAGCAAAATGGGGACCTACACAATATTAGGCAGGTGGTCATAATGTTATGGCTGATTGGTGTATTCACATTAAGATTTTGCATTAATTGAAGTGCATGTGAGTCTTTGGAAACTCTACCATGACACCCTGTTTCGCTGGAGTATAAATATAAGGTGACACTTAGGCTACGCTACCTAAGTCATTCATCAACAGGGAAAGGCCAGAGAAGACACAAATTAAATGAAACAAAAGGTTGTTGACCTTCACAAATCACCCAGTGGTTAAAAAAATGATAGTTACACACATGAAAATATCTATTTCCACTATTAGGACACTAATCAAGAAAAGTAAAGCAACTGGAGCTGTGATGAACCTGTTTGGAGGAGGTCATAAAGTGTAGTCCACCCCCAGATAGAGTGAAAAGAATGGTTCAAGTGGAAAAACAATCTCCACAGTTTTCAGAATTGCAGAAGTTGGTTACATCTTTGAGCCACCAAGTTTCCAGAACCACGATTGTACGCAACAGCCAGGCCAACAAGTTATTTGGAAGGTTTGCCAGAACAAAGCCTCTACTGTCACCAAACCACTAACATTGGAGTTTGCTAAATGTATTTGCAATTTTGACTGAAACCAGGTTCTATGGTCAGATGTGACTAAAACTGAGCTTTTTGGCATAAGAGCCATGGTCATGCACAAAAGATCCTAATCCCCACTATGGAGTATGGAGGACCAAGGATTCTGAAGGATCTGGAGTGTTACCGTATGGAGGAATGGTCTCAAATCCCTTCCTTTGTGTTCTCCCATCTCAGTAAATATTATAGGGGACGGCTCAGAGATATTATTATGGCAAAGGGAGGGTGCACAAAGTACTAAATGCAGGGGTGCTAATAATTGTGGCATGCATGTTTTTGAATAAAGTAGTTATTTTCTATGCATTTTTTATCTTTGAACTATTAAAGTTTAGATTCATATGATTTTTTTCAGTGTAAGATTTTTTTTTCACTGCCTTTTTTGTTCCCATTTACTTATGGTGCCAATAATTCTGGAGGGCACTTTATATACAGATAGATAAGGTACATACAGGGTGTGGACAAAATGAAGGAAACACCATATGGTAAAGGACTTTGAAGTAACTAAAGTACAATCACAAACGTAGCTGCAGAGTTCACGTTAGGTTGATCTCTGAGCGATGGAAGAAAGTAATATGATCATCTTATTTCCTAAATCCATGCATTTGGATAAAGTTCAAGAATGTTTTCAACCCACAATATCTCATACCCACTGTACATGGTTGGGAATCCATATGGAAATGGGCAGCCATCTCGTGGGAGTCATTGGGTTCAATCATTGTTTGCTCTGCATGGTTGTATGACAGCTGAGAAATATGAGTCCATTTTACAGGACCAGGTGCGTCATACAGTGCAAACACTGTTCCGTCATGATGTTCCAATATTCCAGGAAGATAATGCCCCAATACAATGCTAAACGAATTTAAGAGTAGATTTATGAACAGCGGGATAATGTCAAACTCCTTCCATGGCCTCCCAATCACCAGACCATGACATCATACATTGGAAGTTTTGGAGTAGATTTCCACTTCCATCCAAAGAAGAACTGTAGGCTTTTCTTCTTGAAGAATAATGCAATATCCCGGCGTTTTTCAAACCCCAGTCCGCTGATCAGCGCCGGTCTGTGGAGGAATGTCTGCTGGTCCGTGACATTTTGTAGCCCTCATGAAAAGTCCCATCGAATGCACTGACACTTCCTTCACAGAACCTGTGTTATGTGCATAATTTACACAACATTCACTTTTTAGCAGTTGTATTGTTTATGAACTTCCCAATACCATTTTTATGCATTCGAGTAGCTATAAACCTGTAGCTTTAATAGATAAATCCTTCTGATTTCTATTTGATTCACCCTAAAATTTAAAATGTGAGTTTTATTTCAGTGTGTTTAATCTAAACCCTAGATTCCTATTCATTGTGCCATTCTAGTATTCCTATTCACTGTGCATCAATATCTTGTTGTTACTTGCTCTTTGGGGTGCATGTTTAAGCACTTTGCGACAACTGCTTCTGTGAAACGGTCTGCATAAAATACATTTGATTTGATTGATTAATTATTATGTGTAGCCTAAAGGCCAAATACTAATACCCCAAAGTTCTAAAGTAGAAAATGAAATGTTATGACTATGTTGAAATAATTCACTGTTTTAAGGTAGTAGACATCAGATATTTTGAAATAAACAGTGTTTTTAATATAATAAGATGGACAATATTTTCTAAAGCAAGCTGTCCCCAGAGGACACAGCTTTGCCGGTCCCTGGCACAACCAAGTTTGAGAACTGCTACAACATCCCACTACACACAGTTCAGGACAGGTATGATGGCATTCCAAGAACAATTTGAGCTGTTCTGAAGGCAATTGGCGTCACCTTTCCTTCTTAGGTCCTCGATATTGTTATTTTGTAAGATGTTATTTTTTACACCCCCTGGAGGTGCTCACTGTATCCACTGATTCATATTTATATACAGGTGGATAAGGTGCTTAGTAGGTACAGCGATCAGATCGCAGCTTTAAGAAGGGATGAAAGTTGTCAAGTTTGAGAGTCATGTATATTTTTTCTCATTGGTGGCAGGGAAGAATATGCAAAAGGGCAAAGAAAGTGTTTATTTAAGGATTGACCAGTGTGGAGGTGTCTATCAGAGTGCAGCTTTCTAATGAGTTGAGGGTTTTCGAGGAGCGAACTGTGGTAGAGGAAGGATTGGCCTAAGAGGGACTTGTAGATAAGCTGGTGCCAGTCTGGTGGGTGTGCTGTGCCAGTTTACCAGAGTGTAAAGATCAAAGGGATGAGACACAGACTTGTAAGCCGACAGACAAATGTACAAATGGATGGAGACGCAGGCTGGATGGATGGAGACGCATAAACTTTAACCTAACCCATAATCCCTAAATTTATATCTAAATCTAACCTTAACTCAAAATCCTAATAATAAAATAATATTCAAAATGTTTTTTCTTATGGCACTGGCAAAAAAAAAAACAAGGTAATATGAGAACTGGGCCCATGGTATGTGCATACTATGTAGCCTGTTGGCAAGTTTTTAGATAATGTTCCTCCTTGAATAAAGACATATTCTAGTGGTTCCCTCTAGTAACTTTAGTGTATCATATTTTCTATGCTGGCTTGTTGAAATAGAAAATATATTATGACGTTAGACATTATGTAGCTAGCCACATTTTTAAATGCAACTTCGAAATGTGAAATTTCAACACAAAAAACGCATATTTGTTGTGAATGAAACATCACTTAGCATAGCCGGTGGTAGCAACTGAGTCTTCACAATAATATTGTTTAATGAAAAAATAGATTGCAAAAGCAAAGATCTGTGTAAAGTAGTCAAAGGAAAGCCATTAGAAATAGGTAGTGAAACTGCAGGAAAGACATTAGACTAAATTGATTTAGCCTAATCCCACATAATTCCTACAAATACAAAATGCTTTTTAACAGTCTTCATGAAAAAAAGTTATTAAAGGTCAGATATTATGTATATCTGGAAACACAGAGCAGTTATTTTAAGGTTGATAATTGAACCTCAGCTATTGTTAATTCTGACTGCTTGCTTTGCTGTAGTTGAACTCATCATGGATGGAAGACACCTGCCCAAAGCCACAAACCCGTAGATCCGAACTTGTGCTAACTGACATCACAAGCTTGTATCTATAGGTCTGTGTCCATGTGGCCCATGCTACTCAACACCATGCTACTCAACATCAACTGACCATCATCATAACTGTTGCTCACTTGAATCCATGGATGTTACTGCACACGGTTGAAGATAACATTTAATATATTGCGTATTGCGTTGGGAAGTGTCCCCAGGTATTGAATTGAGAAGGGTCCCCAGGTATATATATATATTAACAAATGAACAGTCAAGTCAATCGTCAATCATCTCTCTTAATAAAGATGGGGAAAAATGCAGTACAAAAGGAAAAAAACAAGTACTGAGCTATCGTGTAGAGTCATAAAAACAAATTATATAATTTTATATTAATACAACTGCTCATAGAAAGACTTTTTGTCAAGCACCTTCCCTCCACTCATTTATGTCAGTGGAAAATACATTTGGAGTGATCTTAGACCCTTCCTCTTCACAGAATCTTTCCAGATTCTTGATATTTCTGTCTGTGTTTATGGACTGCCTCTTTAATTCAAATGACCCTTTTTTATTTGGTTCAAAGTCCAAAAGCTGAGATAGTTATTGCAACATTTTAATTTGGTTGGTGAATAAACCATTTAGTTGGTGTTTGATTGGTGTCATTGTATAGCTGGAAGGCCCATTTGCTGCCAAGTTCAAGCCTACTGGCGAAGACAACCTCGTTTTTTACTTGCATTTTTTAAATGCAGAGTCAGTGCTCGGCTGCATGGCCAAATACATATATTTCAATGTCATGTGACCATTACATTGGTTCCAATCCAAGTACCAATGTGAGTAACAAACTCTAGTGCTATGGTCAGTTGATATGATAATACAGGCATTTGGCCATGCAAATGAATGGGGGGGTTAAGCCTTTGAAACACTTTTATCCTCGACATGTCACAAATGAGAAGTAACTATATAGTGCATTCTCTGTGTACTGTATGTTGTCTGAATGGGAATCAAACCTACGACCATGACATAGCCAGCTGCACCAGGCCCTAAGCTCATTGAGCCATTGGAACTACCATTGCAATAGACTCTGGAGGTACCCGGTGGCTCCTCGACTGCAGTACTGCTTGCTCCCAGGCTGAGGTAGTAGGTTGTATAGTTTAGAATTACACCCCAGGAGATAACTGTACAACCTCCTAGCTTTCCCTGTGGTACGCACAACTCCTGCCTCTGGGCAGCCTACTGCAAGAAGCCAATAACCAGACAGGCATCATGACTTGACATTTCAATCATGGCAAACCTCACTGAGAGGCTGAATAGAGACGGAGAAGAGACAGACAGAGTGAAACAGAAGGGAGAGATGAGTTTAAAGAGATAAGAGAAAAGAGACAGTATAGAGAGGGAGAGAGAGAGGAAGATCCATTGAAGTGTCTCCAAGTGTTGAGCTTAGTGTCCTCAGGTATTGAATTGAGAAGAGTCCCCAGGTATTATGTTGGGAAGTGTTCCCAGGTATTGATTTGAGAAGGGTCCCCAGGTATTACGTTGGGAAGTGTCCCCAGGTATTGAATTGGGAAGTGTCCCCAGGTATTACGTTGGGAAGTGTCCCCAGGTTTTGAATTGAGAAGGGTCCCCAGGTATTACGTTGGGAAGTGTCCCCAGGTATTGAATTGGGAAGTGTCCCCAGGTATTACGTTGGGAAGTGTCCCCAGGTATTATGTTGGGAAGTGTCCCCAGGTATTAAATTGAGAAGTGTCCCCAGGTATTGAATTGAGACGGGTCCCCAGGTATTGAATTGAGAAGGGTCCCCAGGTATTTAATTGAGAAGTGATGGAAAGCAGAGAATAAGGATCCTAATGAAACACTAAAGAGTAAAGAGACCATGCATAGATTTGTCGAGACAAGGCTCACTCTATTGCTAGTATACAAAGTTATGATACATCGTTCTTGTAATCACTACCCATAACTAATAGTAATTTGACATTTAGCTAACACTTTACTGAGTAACAAAGTATGCAGTTCCAAATTCACTTCATAGAGACGAATGTGACATTGACATTTTTAGAGGGAGAAAGTCTTGGCATTATTATTTTATATTCATGGCGTTATATTTCTACTTATGGAGGAGATTATATGTGAATGTAGGTCTATAATATTCCCTTCCAAGAATGTGTGAGAGAAGCTGCACTAAGATTTACAGTTCCTTTGAAAAATATAACAAAATTGCTATACTGTAGATATAATCCTTTAAAGCCTGCAAGCAATCCCCCTTCCAATCCTAGATTTGGATGATGCAGTGTTTTGGTTATTGAAGAAAGAGAACAAAATGCTGCCCCCTGTTGGTCAAAACATGGTGCTGTCAGACAGTGTATGAGTGAATGAGCCGTGAATTGGCAATAAAGAGAACAATGAGACTGCATCTGAAGATTCAGATAAATCCTAAATGCTTAGTATTTGTAGAATTTGTATGTGTGGGTATATGTCATACTTATAGGTGTGTGTGTGTTTGCATGACTGTGTATGCCTGTGTGTGTCATACCTACGAGTGTATCTATGTGTGTGTGTGTGTGTGTGGTGCTGTGAGTTTTGGCGTGAGGTTGTCTGTTCACACAAATGAACGTGTGTGTTTTGGGGTGGCTGACAGGCCAGTGTGCTGTGTAATTTTAGCCTTGATGTACCAATCTGAACCAGCTCAGTGTTTGAGAGAAGGCCCAGAGCATGCTCAGTAGTGCACTCTTTCTAGTAATCACTGCCAAAGGAAAGGAGATGGCACAAATGAATTTCCCAGACCGGGACCTCCACTCTAAGGCACAGCTGTGCTCAAATCAATTTTATTGTTGGATAATAAAATTTCCTTCCAACACATTGGTTTTCATCATAATATGCTCAGACGCATCATCATTTAATGCCTGCGCAGTGGTTGAATCATATAGTTAGAGCCTCTTATTTGTCTGAAATGGGTTTTTGAATTATTTTTTTGATTAAATACAGTCACAGTTCAGAAACAAATACTTGAAAAGTCACTCTAACAGCTACCTGCAGTATGTGCTCATGCACTCCATATTAATGGTTTATATCTATTTAGTTTATCTATGTAATAAATCAGATATGCATTTTGGTAGGCATGCATACATTTTTAAATGGGTGTTTTTTTGGATAGAATATGAAACCTAATATATCAGTAAAAAGTCTTACCTCTTATTTATTTGGCTTAATATCCCCAGTCAAACTATTTTCATCTGATTGTCATATAAATTAGATTGAATAGTAATCCAAAGCGCCAACCAAAACAATTCCAGAATTCAAACGATCTGTTGTATAAGTTCTTAAATTATTTATTGGCTAAACCATCTAAATAAAATATCTAAATATTCATTATTTATCTGACAGAGGCACGAAACGACAGAAAGATATCGATCTCAGATAAACTATGTAAGTTTCTGATGTTGTCTGGCCAAAAAGAGGATGACATGCTATACTCTTTCTGGCCAGTCAGCATCAGATACATGGACTACACATACAGAGACAGAGGGGCGCTGTTTTTCTTACTCAGATACTTAGATTGAGATAAATGCGTCTTATTGTAAGCTTGCTGTCTCTGTCATTATTAATTATCAATATTTACATATTTGATTTGACCAGTCAAGGAGGTGTGGTCTCTGACCAACCTGCTCATGGGCCTGACTTGCCTTCACTACTATGCAATTAGCACAGATATATGTGTAGTAACAACTGAACTTGTTTTATTGGCTATACTGTGCAACTGAGTGGTACTGTAAAAAGGTTGTTGCAGATTCAGTTATTGCGCAATTGCAATAAGGAAAGTGTAATTAAACTGAATTTTATTACACCTGTTTAAATCCTGATTTTATCATACATTCTCGTCTTCAGCTAAGTCAGTAATCTTTTTTAATTGTAGAGAATAACTGATACAAAAGTGTGTGAGATGTTGCTACAAGGGGGCGCTACTGTCAACTCCAAGGTAATACCAGTGTTAAATCCATATTTATCTAATTATTTGATAACTGTTGAAAGAACTACCCAGTCATTAACATTTTTTTTTTTATTTCTGTTTAATTTCCTTGCTCAACGGTATACAAAATAAGTTAATATTTAGGATTTTAACTAATTATTATGTATCTACCCAGGAGCCTGTTATTTATTGTAAATTGAAACTCAGTAGGTAATAACCTTTGTAATGACTATGCAGTTAAACAAATATATGTGTTACCCAAGTTTTGTTCTAACCTTATTTTTCCCTGTGGAGTTAATGATAGCTGCCCCATGTTAAATTACACGCAACAAGGTCACATTTTGGTATGAGTTATTAACATTGTAAAACAAAAAACCTGAAACTACAAAACCCTAATTACATAGTAGTACAAAAGATTGTCTAATAATATCAGTAATAATAACACAGTCCTTGTTCCAATTGCTTAACAACGAATTATGCAACAACTACATTACAAACGTGGTTATATACTAATGCTGATTTAACTACTACGGTATGTTGGTACTACAGTTATTACTGCGTTAGTAACATAGTAATTAAGGCAACTTAAACTAAACACATGTTACAAATGTCTCTTGTGTATAGTTGTATCTTCCTGTATGCAGTATAACTCTACATTAAATCATTTATTAATAAAGGCATCTACAAAAAACGTAAGTGCTCTCTGCTTCTTAGACAGGATACCTTCATCCTGCACTTGTTAGCCGGATATGACACATGTCAGTCACATACGACATGCCGCCTGCTTTGTTGGAGTCCCCTATCTACACAATATTGTGCTACACTGTATTGTGTCGTGTTATAGAATCTGATGTATTTTTAGTTGTGTTCACAGATACACAATATTTTCGATATACACCAGCAGATATGAAGCCCTAACTGAGTCTAAGTTAGATCACCAAATGAATCAATGAATTGTCGTGCTTCGAAGTGAAATGGCATTATTGTTTGTCTCATTGCGTGTGTCGTTGCTTTTTTATGTCTGTCTTATGTGTGTGTGGAGCGCGAGTCTTTGTCTGCTTTCCGCGGGTTCCCGGCGCCTGTCGGCACTGTCAAAGCCAGTCTAATATTAGCGCCTCACTGATGGCTGGCTGTATCTGGACGAAAAGAGGGTGATAAATGAGGATAGCTGTGGTGGAGAAGGGGCGGGGAGGAAGGGTGTCTGGCGTGTGCTCTGTAAACGGGAGGGAACATTTAAAAGTGGTAGCATCAGTATTTTTTCAGGGAGACAGAGAGAATCCGTACAGGCGCACTGAGCCTTCCATCCACACGAGCCAAGACAAAACAATGCACCGATTGGTTAGCTAGAACAGACGTGCCCAGAGAGAGTGAGAGTGGGAAAGATGCAGAGAGAGAGAGAGAGAGAGAGAGAGAGAGAGTGAGAGTGGGAAAGATGGAGAGAGAGTGAGCAAAGAGGAAGGAAGAGGGCAGTGTGGTCTGGGGGATTTCTCCCTTCCCGTCGCTGGTTTGAGCCCACACTGTGTTGTACGTCGTCAGTCCCCCTCTCCGCTACATTTGTCCCTCCCACATCATCTTTCTCCCCCTCTGTCTCTCTCCATACCAAAGCCTGGGGGAGCCAGTGGAGATTAAATGTAGCCTCCATAAGCCCAGCACATCATGTAGCTATGTTTCTATGGCCTGCATTCTCTTCTTTGCTCTCTCTCTCTCTCTCACTCTTTCTTTTTCTCTCTGTCCTCTCACTCATTCTCTTTTTGAAGGATAGTGTTAATGATGTCTGGCATGTGTGAGGCAGTGTGCAGAGTGAGCAAGAGAGAGAGAGAGAACGGAAGAGAAAGAGAGAGAGGACGGGAGGGAGGATGGGAGAGAGAGGCAGAGGGGGGAAGTGAGAGAGACAGTATGAGACTCAGAGTGGAATACATGCAAGAAGAAAATCTGGAAGAAACTGAGGATTTGTTGACAGGAATTGGACTGAAATGAAACACTGAAAAGGTGGAAAAGCAAGAGGCGAACGACTTTCTCCCCCCCTCCCCCCTCCTTCCCCTCCTCCTACTCCTCCTCCCCATCTCCCCTCTGTCTCTGTCTCTATCTGTCTCTTCGGCAGATACAGCGGCGAAGTGGGCCTCTTGCTTTAAATGATTACAGCTGTGTAGGAAAATTATTGTTTGATATTTCTATACAGGTTTTTTTTTCTCTCCTGCCGTTAAACACAGGTTCATGAAGACAAGAGCGGGAGACCTGGGATTCATGGTTTTCTTTTTTCCTTCCTTTACATTTTGTAGGTGTTTCTGCTCCGTACGGAGAGAAAGAGAAAGAGAAGGGGGGTGGATGAAAACGTATCAATGTTAGCGAGGAGAGAACTGCAGCAGCATGCATTGGTGCATTTTGTCTTTTCAATTGATTGGATATTTTTGGGGTCTTGTCGCATGTATGACCATAAACAGTATATTTTTTTCTAAGCTGGATATGAATGAGGGATATACAATCGAGTAAAGGCGACATAGGTTAACAGCAGCGAAACAAAGTGACTGAGAGTGTGTGTGTGTGTGTGTGTGTGTGTGTGTGTGCATGTGTGTGTGTGTGTGTCTGTGTGCACGTGCGCATGCATATGATTTCCCCCTCTCTCCCTCTCTCTCAGCGAGCCAGCAGACTGGTATGGTATGGTATGGTATGGTATGGTATGGTATGATTTCCCCCTCTCTCCCTCTCTCTCAGCGAGCCAGCAGACTGGTATGGTATGGTATGGTATGGTATGATTTCCCCCGCTGGTGCTGTGGCCCCGGCAGCAAGTCGGGCTCCCTCTCATCCTCTCGTCTACCTCTCTATCTTCTCTCCTTTTTTCATACCTTGTTCTTAATATCATCAGTCTTTTTTTCATTCAAATTCCTTTCGCTTAAGCCCCCAGGAGAAGCCTCTTGTTTTGTCAGACTCATTTCCCTTTCTAACCCTGTCCGTTTCTGTCTGCACATGGTTTCCCACCATCAATCGTCTCGCCTCCTTTTCTTATGTACGTCTGTCGGTTTGCTTCGTCTCCCGATCATCTGCAAACCCGTCGCTCCCCATCTCGCCACTGTATCTCTGTAACCCTTTGTAACCATCCATAAAGCTTTGAGAGAACTTGTCCGAAAACCTTATCGATCTGAGTTTAAACCTGAGCTTGCTTCTCTCTTTCTCTTCTCTGTGTGTTGAGCAGGCAGCAACATGGAAATATGGGACAAGGGCAGCTGCATTCTCATTTCCAACCAAACCCTGGGTGAGTTGATCAAAACCATTTTCTGCTGCTCTCTTATCTCATTTATTACCTATGACCTGATAGAGTCTGATATCCACTGCATACCTCCCTTACAGCCCTGTCTCAAACTGATCTTTGTAGGTTCACTGACTATTCATATTTAGCCTGCCAAGATAAACTGACTTTTTGTTCTTTTGCTTGGGTATTCAGAGTATTCTAGTTTTAAAGCGTTGGTTGGTGTGCCTACAGCTTGCTGCTTGGAGCAAAGCTTTTCGCTTGGCCATCTCTTAATAACTAGCAGCTGTACCCAGGCTATAGAGAGCAGGGGAGCTTAAGAACCCGATGCCTAGCATAGGGTTTACCTGGAGCAAGGAGCATTTTTCAAAGTGCTGTATTGTTTTATTTGGAGGGGCGGGGAGGGAGAGTAAGACAGAGAGGGACATAGGGAAAGTGTCAGTGGGAGGTAGGGGTCTCCTGAGGGAAGGGGGAAAGGGGGAGGGGGAGATTGGTCAATGTTGTGTCTGGCTTATTGCTGCGTTGCACTTGTTGTATGTTACAGACAGGGAGCCGCGAAGTAGGGAATGCATTGAACAAATACCTCACGGAAGGAAGCGTTTGTTGTCGTGAATATGGCATTTGTTTGTGGTTAATATTTTACTCTCATGCCAGAAGCAATTAGAAATGGGCTAGTGGCTATCCTGTTTTCCTTCAAATTGTGTTCTCTATACAACGAGTCAACAAATAGAAATAGTAAAACTATAAATAGTATACATTTTAATAGTGTGACTATAAAATGTGCCTCTCCCAATCCCTGAGACCCTAACTTGTGACGTTGTGCTCTCATGTCCACGGGTTAGGCTCTCGGGAGCTGGGAGGGGTGCGCTGTCGTCCTGTCCGTTGCTCTCTCTGCAAGACAAAGGCATTTCAGAATGTACATCCACGCACTCTGATTGTCAGTGAAAGGAAATCGACAGGAAAGAGAAGGGAACGCTGTTAGTGTTGGGGGGGGACAGAGGAATGCCTGCTCATAGGTCATGTGACACTATAGTGGTTGAAATCAGCTGTGGAGTCTTTCTGGTGGGTTGGAGGATGAGAGAGGGGTAACTAACTAATGTTACCAGTCCTGTTAACAATCCTGGACATGCCGCTAAAAAAACACCACTAGTCACTGGCCCTGTCTATGCGGCTATTCCTTTGTCTTTCGTCAGGCGTCTGGAAGAGTGTGTCTTTCAGTTTCCTTGTTCTGGATTGAGAGCAGCACAAAGTACTGTGGAGAGCGTGATGCTATAACGGCTCGGTACACTTGTGGTTGACCTCGCTGATCCCTCATCTTCATACACACACACATGCATTTGCCTGTGTACACACAAGACCTAGCCCTCTTTGTGTGCAGAGAGAGTACATGCGTAAGCGTTTCCCCTGTGCGTTGCAGTTAGAAGAGTGGATTGCTACTTTGTTATTCTGATATTAACACTGTAGATTCTCAGTCCCTCTGTGAGCCATGCTCCAAGGTAAAGCGACTGAACAGTGACGTGTGTGTGTCTGTCTGTCTGTCTGTCTGTGTGTGTGTGTGTGTGTGTGTGTGTGTGTGTGCTGTATACAGAGATACAGTAACAGCAGCTGGCCCTGTGAGATCTGCATGTAAGAGTGTATGTGAATGTACGTGTGAGCAAGCATTTGTGCGTGTGTGCCGTGTGTGTCGTATGTGTCTGTGACGTACATGCGTGTGTGCGCCATGCAAATATTTGTGAGCTTGTGTGTGTGTGTGTGTCATTAACTAATAACGCACTGCAGTGTGGGCAATTCTGGGTACCAAGCAGCTTCATCATCCAGTCCATTTGGTTAACTCAGCTTTCCCATGTTTAATATCAGCCTTGTCAGATTTGTGTGGTTCTGTGTGTTTACGTGAGTGATGTAGTGTTTCTTGTTGTAGACACTGTATCACCCTGGGGTATAGCAATATTAAGATCTCCACTCTACAGGTCTAGTCCAGGTAACTGCCTTTTCTGCGTTTCTGGGTAAACTGGATTTCAAATGGAAATCTTTCCTAGTCTGCGGCTGCTATATTGTTCCTTTATTTTTCAGGCCCCCATCTCAGCTCAGGCTTATTTGTTCAGTTCGGTAATCAAACAGCGGCGCTGAGGCATCTCGGCCCGATCAGAAGCGCTGTAGAGCAGAGCCAAGCGGAGCAGAGAGACGGTGCTGTCTGGACTAGGCTTCATTGTTGGGTTGTGTCTGTCTCTCAGTCTCAAAGCCCCAGCCTGCTCGAATTGCTATCCTGGCACTGCACTAGTGCAGACAGACACATACAGACGTCTGGGGCCAGAGCCTTCATAACAGGGACTGAGCAGTTGTACATACAGAGTGTTCAGTGTGTGTGTGTGTGTGTGTGTGTGTGTGTGTGTGTGTGTGTGTGTGTGTGTGTGTGTGTGTGTGTGTGTGTGTGTGTGTGTGTGTGTGTGTGTGTGTGTGTGTGTGTGTGTGTGTGAGTGTGTGTGTATGCATGTTAACAAAAGGCTCAGTACATGCGCTATTCAGTTGGAACAAACAATGTTCACAGGTCCATCCACCTTGCTGGTTGATGGCGATTATACTGGTAGAGACTGGTGTGTATAGTTGGGCCTGGGGTAGAACATAATGGTACAGATTGGTGTGTATAGCTGGGCCTGGTGTTAAACATACTGGTACAGATTGGTGTGTATAGCTGGGGCTGGTGTTAAACATGCTGGTACAGAGTGGTGTGTATAGCTGGGCCTGGTGTAGAACATACTGGTACAGAGTAGTGTGTGTAGCCGGTCTTGATGTTAAACATACTGGTACAGAGTGGTGTGTATAGCTGGGCCTGGTGTAGAACATACTGGTACAGAGTGGTGTGTATAGCTGGGCCTGGTGGGGTGTATTCTTGTGTATTGACGATTGGTTTGGAAAATTAAACTTTTTGGATAAAGCTGGAGCTGTCTGGCAACAGGCTAGTGTATCCTCACAGTACTCGTTCCATCTGCAAGCATGACAGCTCAGACTTAAGCTTTGTTAACACTGCAGATCTTAATCACACTGTTTTTTAAATCCATTTTGGAATACAGACGGTCAAACATCAAGTTATAAGTGACCATATAAGATTTGTGTGTGTACAGATAGCAGTCATATACTGACATGACTATGCTTGTTGTCATAGTAACTATGGTGTGTGCACAGTGGTGTACATTTATTAGTAGTGCTGCTCATGCTACTTCACACTCAGAAGTTGTCTAGCAAACCACACTGACAACAGCAGTACGTGCCATGAAAGTTTCCCCCTCGCTTCTAAATCAGTGTTAATTTTGAAAGTCTAAAAGGATATCATGGAACTTTCAAAAGAAGTTCCATGATATCCTTGGCTAGCGTAATAGTTAACAAGCTAGCAATTTAGCAATATAGTTTACTAGCACAGTAATTCATTTGTTTGTAAACACGTAACTAGCTAGTAATCTATCAGTTCCATGTTGCTACCACAAAGTAGTTGGCAAGCAACAATATAGTAGGCAAAATACTTTTATTTAAAACCCTTGAGGGGAAATTTAATTTGACCTTTCTCAATTTCCCATTTAAGTAGAGGGAATGTAATTAGATTAGTGCGCTTTTACATGAGTAGAAAACAAATGTCTGCAAACAAATTGAACAGGGCATATAATTTTTGTTAAATGGATGGACCTAAATCTGTTCAGCTCTTCCCCTGCCTTATCTCAGAAACACTGATACTGTATGTTGGAGACTGTAATATGATGCAGGTTAGCTCAAAATACTTTTCCTCTTTTGGCTGTATTTCATTTTCCAATGAAATAAGTGAGACCGGTATCATATATTAAATGATGTCTATTGCCTAGGGTGGCCAAGTGGTCCAAGCTGCCACAGTACTTTCAGTGCATATGTAATGTTGTAGCATGGGTTTGAATCTGGCCCAACTCTGTTCTCATATAAATACATCCACCGTTATTGACACAGACACAGCCAAATAAAGTAGGTTGAAAATCCTTTTCAGTACTGCCAGTTTGGGTAATAACATCACAGTGATTGTCTCTTATTCTAAAATAATGCCGTTACCTGAACGTCTGTGTCTAAAAATTACCTGAACGTCTGTGTCTAAACAGCCATCCAGTTGGCTGGCAGAACAAATGAGGCATTAGTGTCTGAATGAGGATCACTTGAAGTGATGTGTGCATGTACAAGTGCTGGTGACAGAGTATATTTATATTTGTATATATATATATATATATACACACACACACACACACACACACACTTATATATATGTATCTATACAGTTGTGCTCAAAAGTTTGCATACACTTGGAGAATTGGTAATATATGTACCATTTGTAAAGAAAACATGAGTGAGCAGGCAAAACACATTTCTTATAATTCTTATGGGATTCACTTTCAACTGTAGGACATAACAGAATGACACAATCATAAAACAAAACATGGCAGCAAAGAAAAGAAAAGGGTATGCAGACTGTTCAGAAGTCTGCATACCCTTAGTTCTTAATACTGTGTATTGCCCCCTTTAGCAACAAGGTCAGCATGCAATCGTTCGTAATAGTTGTCTATGAGGCCCCGAATTCATGCAGGTGGTTTTGCTGCCCATTCGTCTTGGCAAAATGCCTCCAGGTCATTGGTCATCTTGCATGAACCGCACGTTTGAGATCTCCCCAGAGTGGCTTGATGATATTAAGGTCAGGAGACTGTGATGGCCACTCCAGAACCTTCACCTTTTTCTGCTGTAACCACTGGAGGGTCAACTTGGCCTTATGCTTAGGGTCATTGTCGTGCTGGAAAGTCCAAGAGCGTCCCATGCGCAGCTTTCGTGCAGAAGAATGCAAATTGTCTGCCAGTATTTCCTGATAACATGCTGCATTCATCTTGCCATCAATTTTCACAAGACTCTCCGTGCCTTTAGAGCTCACACACCCCCAAAACATCAGAACACCATGCTTCACAGTGGGGATGGTATTCTAATCACTATAGGCCTTGTTGACCCCTCCGAACATATCGCTTATGGTTGTGACCATAAAGCTCTATTTTGGTCTCGTCACTCCAAATTGCAGTGTGCCACAAGCTGTGAGGCATGTCAAGGTGTTGTCGGGCATATTGAAACCAGTCTTTTTTTTGGTATTGGCGCAGTAAAGGCTTCTTTCTGGCAACTTGACCATGCAGCTCATTTTTGTTCAAGTAACGTCGTATTGTGCTCCTTGAAACAACCACACTGTCTTTTTCCAGAGCAGCCTGTATTTCTCCTGAGGTTACCTGTGGGTTTTTCTTTGTATCCCGAACAATTCTTCTAGCAGTTTTGGCTGAAATCTTTCTTTGTCTACCTGACCTTGTGTTGGTATCAAGAGATCCCCGAATTTGCCACTTCTTAATAAGTGATTGAACAGTACTAACTGGCATTTGCAAGGCTTTGGATATATTTTTATATCCTCTTCCATCTTTATAAAGTTCCATTACCTTGTTACACAGGTCTTTTGACAGTTATTTTCTGCTCCCCATGGCTCAGTATCTAGCCTGCCCACTGCATCCACGTGAGAGCTAACAAACTCATTGACTATTTCTACACAGACTCTAATTGCAATTTAAAGTGCCACAGGTGTGGGAAATTCACCTTTAATTGCCATTTTCACCTGTGTGTGTCACCTTGTGTGTCTGTAACAAGGCCAAACATTCAAGGGTATACAGGTGCTGGTCATATAATTAGAATATCATCAAAAAGTTGATTTGTTTCAGTAATTCCATTCCAAAAGTGAAACTTGTATAATGTATACATTCATTCCACACAGATTGATATATTTCAAGTGTTTATTCCTTTTAATTTTGATGATTATAACTGACAACTAATGAAAACCCCAAATTCAGTATCTCAGAAAATTAGAATATTGTGAAAAGGTTCAATATTGAAGACACCTGGTGCCACACTCTAATCAGCTAATTAACTCAA